>JAMQCK010000759.1:0-16417 GCA_024196135.1 Pleurotus ostreatus/Saccharomyces cerevisiae fusant | reverse complement strand
AGTGCAATGGAAAGCTACGACTCGACGCTATGATTCGATGCAGGCTTTTATTTTTGTCTTTTTCTGATCAGTCATTACCGAATAGCGCGATTTGGGCAGGCATAGGTACAAATCCGTCCCATCAAAATGTGGGTATGATCAGTCGCTTTCCAATGGTTATTTTACAAGACGCTACGAAGAAAAGTGACGGAGGAGTAGCAGATTTACTTGGGAACGACTTCTTTGGCGGGGCCAAACACGACCACATATGCCGGATCCGGTAGCGGTGGTGCGCACCACCACTTCTGACGCGCCGCGCAAAGAGAGCACGTCGAGACGTCGCCGCGAATGGTGTTGTGGCTAGACTGGATCGGCTGGCAAAGACCTATCGTGATGCCCTACGGCACGGGCATAGAAGGAGATTAGTCGTCCCGACCCATGCCGCTCGGTTTTGCGAGGGCATCGACCTGAGGCAACTGGACTGCGATGAGGGGTTCGTTGATTCGTTGAGTCTGTCGTGGGCCTGAAGAATGGGTGAGGCCCTCGGCCTGCCCGAGGAGGGAGGCTCGTCCCGATCCGTTCCGAAATCCCTGGGAGGTGTAGTATAGGAAGAGAACGCGCGCGACGGACCATTACAACGCGGACTTGCGGTGCGCGGACAGATCTACAACGGCAGCGAGCGAGCTGCGAGAAGTATGTCAGTCGAACGGCAGACGCGAGACAAAGGGATTTGCGCACCTTGTCCCTACTGTATTGTCTCCATCCGAGTTGCGCCGGTCTTCGAGCAGCGGGCGCACTGTAGGGCGTGCGAAGCGCGTATACGCGAGCCACTGAGAGTGGCAGCGCAAAGAGTCTGGAGAGTACGTGAAAGCAGTGCACGCGCCGTGTAAAGGCAGCGTTGGAGTAGGAGGAGGAGGAGGTGGTGGTGGTAGTGGTGGTAGAAGTGATCGGTGTGTAATTAGGGATTGGCGGCGCGTCTCGCTGGCGGAAGATGCCGACGGCGGAAGTTCAGGTAAAAGTTTTGGAGCACTGCAGAAATCACCATTGCCCGGTGTAGAAATCGTGAATGTGCTCAGCACTTAATACTGAACTCGTAGTCTTGAAGCAGTCTTGTCGCTACGCCAGGCGGCCCACCAGCCCACACGTGCCTGACAGTAAAATACATACCGGCTGGACCCCCCTGGGGGCCGGTCAGTAACTTACGTGTCACGTGATAATTATTTACCCGTAAGTTTGCTTTTCGGTAGGTTAATCGACCAAACTTCCACAACCCTACCGCCGGCAACGCCTGGCGATGGTATTGTCATGTGCAATGCACGTGTACTAGTTCAACTTCATCATTGCGATTTATGAGCTCGAGTTATGGACTATGATATACAGTGAAAGCGGAGGTGTGTGTCCGTTCAATCGCGATGAGAGGACCGACCCATGTCCGCAGCTGCAAATCCACGAGTAATTGTCCAGGAGCGCTCGGCGGCCTGTTGTGGGCCCCAAGGGAGTCATCGAGGCAGTAGAGGTTGAGCAGGTTGCACTTTGCAAGTACTCTGAAGTTAAAAAACACAGACTCAGAGGTGTGCTCAGGCAAAGAGCTTGGTTTATGTTCACGAGCAGATATCTTTTGCTCTCGCCGGGTAATCGGGCCGAGATCCGAGTTATCCCCGAAAGGGGAACAACAAGATATGCACGTTGCATGGTCCGATCCTTTTCGGAGTGTCCCATTGTCCTCTTTCGGGGAACAATGATGAGCACATGGCCGGCTTTGACTACCGGGCCACTATAAGAGATGGAAGCGTGTGTTCTCCATTCCTTGCTTCCCTTCGCCTCTGAGCCTGGCGCTCTCGACCTTCTCGCAACGAACTCGACGACCCGCCACGACCCCCGCTCGCTCCCTCCGTTCCTTGGATTTCTCCCAGACGACACCTCACAAACTCTCTACACAATCTACCCACTCTATCTAGCAGCATGATTTGTTCGCGACTACTCACCACACTCACCCTCGCGCTCGGCGCGTTCGCCGCCCCGATCGACAGTACGCTGGTGGCCCGATCAGAGGCCAACGTCAACACCGCGGACAATGCGCGTCAGGCGCAGGCGCTGAACGCGAAGTTTGCGGCATTGAAGGAGGCCAGCACGTGTAAAGGTGCGTCGACCCGCTATATTAGCCACAACCGCCACTGACAAGTTTGTAGGTGACGAGATCGCCTGCGTCGCGGGCATTCTCGCGCAATGCAAGGCGGGCAAGTGGGACTTGAGCCTGCAGTGCCCGCAGGGTACGACCTGCTATGCCATCCCGCGCACGGACAGCACGGGCACCGACCTCCAATGCACGACGCAGAACACTTTGGGTGGCCTCATGACGAAGCTGGGCGTACAGGGTGGCGTTAACGGCACAGACAACGCGATGTACGAGACGGACACCGCGGCACCCACATCCGCGCTACCGACCTCAGCCCTCGCTTCCGCACCCGCTGCTTCGTCCGCATCGACCTCTGACGCCACTGAGGAAGAGCCGTGCACCATGGAGTCTGGCGAGAGCCCTGCTTCCTCCGCCGCTCCCTCCTCTACCGTCCCTGCTTCCTCCTCGGCGGCACCCGCTACCTCCTCAGCGGCACCCGTCACCTCCTCAACCGCGCTGGCCAGCTCTTCTGCCGCACCGAGCGACTCCGCTGCACCCACCACCACCGCTCCCACCGTCACCTCCGCACCCTGCGATCCATCCGCAACGACTGCCCCATCCAGCACCACCGACGACAGGACCTACTATGTCACTGTCATCGTCACCGCGACCGACGATGATCCCGCCGCGCCGTCTGCCACAATCACGTCGTCGTCGACTGTGGGTGTCGAGCCGTCTGGCGCACCGTCCTCGGCGACAGACGCGGCGTCGACGACTTCGGATGCCGAGAGTGGCGCGCCCTCTTCAGCGAGCGACGAGGACAGCTACATCTCCTCGATGTACGCCTCCGCATTCAGCAGCGCGGAGTCCGCGCCCGCGTCTTCGTACGCGGAGACGGCAACCGTGTCGGGTGACCTCTCGTCTGTGCTGGCGTCCATCACCAGTGGTGCGGCGTCTGCGACAGTCGAGAGTGCTGCCTCGGTCACCGGTGCGCCTTCTGCGTCGGTCACTAGTGCACCGTCCTCTACCGAGAGTGCGGCTGCGAGCAGCGACCTCATCAGCACCACCTTCGCGAACGGCATCGCGGCTGTACCCTCGTCGTCCATAGACTTTAGCGAGTCTGCATCCGCCGAACCGAGCGCCTCTGCGTCTGCTGAGCCCAGCGCATCCGCCTTCGCCGAGTCGAGCGCGTCTGCCTCCGCATCGGCCACCTCGTCCTCGAACCTCGTGTCCTTCGCCCTTCCTACTGCGTACACCGCGTCCAGCGGCTCGGCTTCGGTGTCGGCGTCTGCTGCTTCAAGCGCATCCATGTCTGCTTCCTTCAGTGCATCGGCTTCGGCCTCGGCGGCGCCTAGCGAGTCCGCGTCCGCCATCCCTAGCGAGTCTGCGTCTGCGGCACCCAGCGAGTCCGCAGCCGCGTCGGCTTCTGGCTCTGGCGCATCTTCCACCCTGGCCTCGTTTGCGCAAGCGTCGTCTGTGAGCTCGAGCAGCGCATCTGCCTCAGAGTCTGCCTCGGCGGCGCCCTCAAGCAGCGCTGAGGCATCCGCGTCTGCGAGCAGCACGGAGTCCGCCTCTTCCGCGGAGCCCACCGCTACTTCCGATGGCCCCAATGTCTCCTTCTCCCAGCCTGCTGCTGCAGAGTCGACGTCGAGTGAAGCGTCGTCCGCGACGGAGTCTGCTTCCTCCGCAACCGAGTCTGCATCTCCCTCCGCGACTTTCACCGACTCGTCATCCGCTACCCCCACCGACGCCTCCTCAGTCAGCATTCTCGGCACGTCCACCGACTCTGCCGGCGAGGTGTTCGTAACGGGGCTCACGACGGACACGGTGACGTCCTCCTCGGTGACAACGACGTCGACGACGGAGGGCGCGGTGGAGACCGCTTCGAGCAGTGCGGCGGAGTCGGCGTCGAGCGCAGAGGAGACTGCGTCTAGCAGCGCGGAGGAGACTGCATCCAGCACCGCAGAGGAGTCTTCGAGCAGCGCTGCTGAGACCTCGAGCTCTGCTTCGGAGACTTCCAGCTTCTCTGCTTCGGAGACCTCAAGCTCTGCGTCCGAGACGTCCAGCGCCACCCGCAACCCCTACAGCTACGCTCCTCCAAGCCAGGAGACCGCCGCATAACTTATCATCGCGACCCGCTAGCCGGTTTCGCTCCTTTCGTGTGCCAGACACGCGCATCGTGTGCTATGGACACACGTCCCTCTGCCGTGGAGACAACTACTACCTGCATTGAATGACGGACATCTATCATTGTTTTCTCTATCACTCACATATCCGCTCGCTGTAGCCATAGGTCATCGGTTTTCTCCTAGTTGTGCCCTCGTAATGAGGCTCGACTGTCATGGGTATTGTAGTCTCGTCTAAGTACTTACTATCTCGTTGGTTTGGGTCCCTATAGAATGATTTGAGATCGTTTCCGGTGTGGATTGTGGCCTTAGAAAGGCAGGAAGGGGACCAGACAACATCAAAAGGAATCGATGATTACTGGAAGACGTAATGAAGGGCTACAGCGAACGTTGTGGGTCCACATTGAACCGGTTAGCGTATGGGGTGTCACTCAGCATGATGTAGCTCGGGATTTGCCACGAAGCTCTTGCCTTTGTCCACCATGACAAGGAAAGCGTTGCACTGCTGCTTCGATCTTTGGTTTTCCTGTTCCCAGTGCACCACACTTCATCTTACCTGCCTTTGATGCGGGTCCCTGCCTCGACTCGAAAAATCCCATGGACTTTGCAGCCACGCAAAGCCTTCAAAGACTTTGGCCAAGGTCACTGCAGCGTTGGGTGGCTCCATAATGGACTCTACGGACCTTCACCGTGCGATGTTCTCCCACAGAACCGCCTATTATTATCATGGCTACAGCGAACGGCTTTGGGTTTGCTTCTGCATCGGCCCAGCTCTTTTTATGCCACTCGAGTGGCATGTCAAGCTTTGAGTGGAGTTCATCTCCTAATGTGTTGATGATCCTCTTCTCTCTGTCCTACCTGCCCCGTCATTATAGCGGTGAATCTCGCAAGATGCTTCTACTCGACGGGTCCGCCTATATCCTTACCCCTGCTGGGTCGCCCAACCCCGCCACAACGCCCACGCCAGGCCGTCCACGCGACACCTCTGTTCTTGACGATACCATGCTGATTGACCATGCCGGTGGCAGCTCAAAGCCCGTGGCATTCATGCGGCGTGTTCATATTGCACCTACGGTTGATGATGAGGATACGGACTCCGACGATCTAGAGCTTTTCATTGCCGAGATGACTCGCCGCTTTGACGCCGAGGCAGACGTACTCGACTTTCCCGCGCAGCCCACCTCTTCCCCAAGCTTTGGACCAGCGAACGACGAGCAAATGGAGTCCGGTGGTGCCACCTCGAACTCCGACGAGAGCGATACTGACGACGACGTGAACCCTGACGTATCCGACTGCGCGCGATCTGGCAAGGCCGAAGCCAATATCTATGCGCCTTTCTTGTCGCTCTCCCAGAAGTACACCCCCGCCGATGATTCTGCGTCGACTCCAAAGATCATACGCGTCAAGCGCAGGACCGACGACGAAAAGGAGAACTACAATCCTCGTCAGTGGGTGGCCGTTTCGAGTGCCGACCGCGGGCCCGAGATCACCGATTTCACGCTCCGTTGTGCAGGGCCGCGATCGCCTCCAAAGTACCCAGACTGGGCAGCCGATATCGCTGAAGAGCGGGAGATACTTGCTGCTGCAGTCCTCGCGGAGACGCTCGACAAACTGACGCCTTGTCCTCCTATGAACTTTGATTCCGAAGTGAGGATTAGCCGACGCTTGCGGGATGTATCAGTGGTGCTGCCGAAGTCGAAGAGGAGGAAGATGGTTCATTCATGTTTCGACCCATGACGCGTAGGCTAGCCTGCATGCCGCATAGTTTGTACCGCATAGTCTTCATTCGCTTCTTTCATGCGCATCAGATTTTTGCTTCTGTGATGGTATGCCTTTGTTTTTCACATGGCGGAGATCTCTAGAGCACAAGAGTCATCCACCTTCTTTCGATGATGCCCGTATTCTCATTAATTTGTTGTATCGTTGCTCCGCCTCGCATAGCACAACCAATGGCAGTTGACGCTCATCAGCGTTCGATATTTTTGTGTCACCGGGCGCTCTTTGTACATGCATGTGCTATGACCGTTCCTAATTTCCAGTCGTTCTTGACGACCTTTGACCCTGAACGCAAAAGCGCTATCACAAACTGCGGCGTATGTCGAAAGGGTACTCATACATAAGAGCGCGGCGAGAATTCAATGAAGGCATCCCCAACGCCGTCTTCCCCACTGCACGCTAGCCATGGCCACAAGCGTCCCCCACTCGCAAATTACGAACTTCGGAAATCCTGATGAACGTTCAACGGCCGACTATCTATCCGCTTACTTGGAGCCTCTGCCTCCGGTCAACATTCAATGGGACAACTGGGATCTGGAGACCGTCTTTCGGATGATCGACTGCCCTACTAGAAGCGCTCCGAGCCCGACCATGAACCCACCATCTGGTCCGGGAGCACACACCTCGCCCATGGACGCCTGCGGAAACAGCGAGGGTAGCGTCGACCTGTCCACCCTGTTGGACTTGCGAGACGCGGACCCACACAGGTCACTGGAAATCTGGGATGCGTTCAAGACTCACCCGCTCGGCGACGAGCTGTTGGACACTGTTTTGAAACGTGCTTACGCGCAGCATTTGGCGGCAACGGAGAAGAAGCCAGCAAAATCGGCGATTGACTTCTTCCCGCCTGAGCAGAAAATTGGCGGAGATGCAGAGGAACAGGTACCCATGGAAGAGCCTGCAGTCGAGCAGATTCCACCGGCGCCTTTGTCGCAGCCCAGCGAGCTGGGCCTTGGCCCAAGCCTTTCACGCAAAACGACCCAGCCGGTAGCCAATATCGTCGCCATTCATCAAATTCCGGGCACACTATGAATCGACTCGCGCGCCCTTGCACGACGTCCATGGAGTCGTTGAGGTCTTCCATGGTTTACTGAAGGATAAAGTGACTTCAAGTGCTTTATAGACATTAGAAATTTGCAACGATTGTAGATACCTGATAATCACAACTTTGTATATGTGAGCCCTATTGCTCACAGAAGGTGTCAGGGAGCACTGTAAATTATTCGCCCAGATCTTGTGCTTGACACGTGATATGTTCGATCTACGCATCTCCTTTTGGAAAGACAATGCCTTCCTATTCCGAATTCGCATCAGACGGAACCTTTTTCCCTCTTGCCCTCACCCTTTCCCGGTTTTATCCGTGCATTACTGAATCGCGCGAAGGACTCGCCTGAAGACTATTTTGCGCATCAGTCACCGAGGCCAGGATGGAGGAAACGCCAAGAACAATAATTAACGATGATCCCTATTCCTGGGATATTGCATGGTGCGTGCGGACAAGGGCTTCGAAGGCTGAGCGCTGGAAGCTCGTCGTTTCTTGGCGTATCGGAGTATTCAGAGAGTCTTTAGCGAGGCATCCAACGTTCTCGGAAGATGCGCCGGAGCTAACTCGCATATTCGGCCCTTGCAGGAAGAAGAATATAACGCCTTGGGACAAGGACAAGCCACAACCGGCACTGCGCGAGCTAATAGAATCGAACGCAGTCGAGCTCCCACGTGGCAAAGACAAGTCGGCGCTAGTGCCAGGATGTGGTTCGGTGAGCTCAAGTTGCTTGTGCGCCGCAAATCATTTGGCTGACAGAAAGTAGGGCAACGACGTAGCTTATTTTGCTGCTGCGTTGGGAGTAAGCACGGTAGGCGTAGACATCTCCGAGAAGGCAGTAGCAGTCGCAGCTGAGTGAGTAACAACCTTTTTATACGCGAGTATTGCTGAATCAACGGAGTGTAGGAGGCTTCAAGTCACGCCCATGCCCCAGGAAGCGCGTGGCTTGGTGAGCTTCCAGGCAGCGGATTTCTTCACCTTGAAGGGGCAGTATGACTTGGTCTACGACTATACGTGAGTGGTATGCCTTAATCAAGAGAGCGTTATGGCTTAACAGTCGTTGCCTCGCACAGCTTCTTCGTAGCCATCCCACCCAATCGACGACCTGACTGGGGTCGTCAGATGGCTGCCTTGGTCAAGCGCGGCGGGCTGCTCGTGACGCTCGCCTACCCGCTCGCCGACGCGGACAAGGGGTGGGGTCCGCCGTGGTTCCTTCGCGCGGAGCATTACGACCAGGTGCTGCAAGCGGCGGAGTGGGAGAAGGAGATCAACGATGTGCCGCTGGCGAGCGAGGGCGAGCATGTGGGCCGCGAGAGGATGATGGTCTGGCGGAGGAAGTAATCTTGGCGCCTTACTCAGGAGTAGCTGAATTGTCAGCCATTACGAGGCAAAAATCGAGAAGTAGTCCGACAGGGGACGAGTAGTGCTGTGTCCGAGCGCATCGTGTCATTCTCAGGCAGCCCGGCGAGAGCAACGATGCGAGCGACGGCAGCAGCCGACTCAACGCCGTCGACGACAAGGCTTCGTCCGAAGTTTGCATTGCAGCCGTATGCATCTTCTTCACCGCCTTCTACTGCGCACACTCCGAAATCGCAAAATTCGGTAGCTAGCAGAAGACGCCCTGGACTTTCTGGCTGCCCGGCTCGCGCGAGCCAATGGGTGACCTTGCCGTCGAAATATTTCAAGGGCTTGAGGATAAGTGCCCAAAGCGGGCTTCCGAAAGTCTGACTGAGTGCGGGACATTCATGCGGCAGGTCGCCCGTCCTCTGAGCATGCTGTGAATGACATTGCAGACGTTAGGCGGTGAGAACCAAGAAGGCCTGAGATAACCACTTACTCAAGCCAGCACCTGCCCGTGCGTACAATGGGCCTCTGAAAAACGTGAGTCTGAGGCTTGCGGCATGATATAGGTGCTCACCTCGCTTGCGCAGCGGTGTCGTAAGTTGTGGGCTGGGACCATACAACTGATTCGATGTTCATCTTCCTCTTCTACTCGAACTCTTGAGAGGGATATTGCTCAACGCTGAAGACGTGCTCCAGAGATGCAGCCAGAAAGTCAGCTTTCTAGCGACGTCCAGCATACAAGGTTAAACTCACAAGGTATCTGCTAGGTCCGGGCGTACTCGGGAGAATGCCCGCTTCGCCCAGTGCGGTCTCCGAATACGAAGACCTTGTATCCGAATAGGAAGGAGTTGTCTCCGAAAGGTAGTAAATGTAAACCTGTTCACACGTGAGTGAGCCGACAAACTTGGACACTCTCCGTCCCAGGATGGCGGAGACTGCATGTCGGATGTTGATGACTGCAAATAGAACGTCGCTGACTGCATCTCGAGGTCAGTGTTGCTTTTATGGAATTGGGGCTAGTTTTCGGAATACGCACTGGACGCGGAGGGTATATGAGAAGTTGTACTCGCCTAGAGACTTCCAACACAAGCGACGACTACATCCACAGTCCACTGAGAACAATACTTCTGGCGACTTCAACAGTCAAAGACTTCACCACGATTTCCTTCATACGCAGACCGAGAGTCCTCCCTCCCTTCCTGAGAGGGTTCTATCGACCGATTGCTTGTCATCGCCCATTCAACAACATGGCGGCGCCACCTCCGGGACCAGAGACGGTTGTCAGCGACGACCCCATGTCCTGGGATGTCGCTTGGTGCGTGCTTTCCTCGTTAGCGGACAGCAGTTCCTTTCGAGCTGACGTACCTCCCTAGGCGCAAGAACATCACCCCCTGGCTCAAGGAGAAGCCCCAGCCTGCGCTGCGCGAGATTGTTGAGTCGGGCGCCGTCGAGATGCCCCGCGGCAAGGACAAGTGGGCGCTGGTGCCCGGCTGTGGGTCGGTGAGTTCGCATTCACCTTCCATCGTTCCATACGTCAGCGACAGCCTGAGCTGACCGGCTCTCCTTGCACAGGGCAACGACGTCGCGTACCTAGCCGCTACGTTGGGTGTTACGTCCGTCGGCGTCGAGATCTCGCCCAAGGGGTTGGAGGTCGCCCAGGAGTACGTTTTGCCCATAATCACGGCTCCCGAATGATTCGCTGACCGACGCGCCGCAGGAAATGGGCCCACAGCGACCTAAAGCCTGAGGTGCGCGCCCTCATGCAGTTCCACCTCGCCGACTTCTTCAAGATGGTCGGCGAGTACGACCTGGTATATGACTATACGTGAGTTCAGTCCCACCAAGCATCTACAAGCCACTAACCTAAATCCCCCCACCCAGCTTCTTTGTCGCCATCCCGCCCAAGCGGCGCGCCGAATGGGGTCGGCAGATGACCGCGCTGACGCGCAAGGACGGCCTGCTCCTCGCGCTCGTCTACCCGCTGCAGGAGCGCGACAAGGGGTGGGGCCCGCCGTGGTTCGTTAGGCCGGAGCACTACAAGGAGGTGCTGAGGGCGGAGGACTGGGAGCTGGTGTTCGACGAAATGCCGAAGACGAGTGAGGGGGACCATGTGGGGAGGGAGAGGATGATGGTGTGGAGGAGGAAGTAAATAGAAGACCGTAACCTTGTAACCTTGCCTTGTTGTGAATCTGAGTTGTATCAGTGGCACATCTTCAGCGTGCCGAGAACGAAGGAGATTGAACCGAAGGTGGTGAACAGCAATGCGACGAAATGGATATACACGAAAGAACGATTAAGTAGTACAAGATCCAACAGCGGGACAAAGAGAATAAATACCATATGCACAAACGAACGTAGTGTCCTTGATACTCATGGGTCGACCTTCTTCTCCTTTCGCTCGATGATCTCCACCCACTTGCGCGGGAACCAGCCCTCGCGGCCGTCCCTTGTCCTGCCCTTCCACCACTCCGCGTCAGGGATATCGAGCCGCGGGTCCGCCTCTCCACCCGTCCGCGGGTCGAGCTTGCCCATGATCGCGACAATCTCGTTCTCCTTGAGGCCAAGCTCGGCTGGATTTGTCGGCTCGAAGGGATAGAGCGCGCGCGCGAAGGTGAGCGTGGAGGGGTCGAGGGGCGGGAGCGGGCCGCCGAGGAGCGCCTGCTGCTCCTGCTGGCGCTTGGCGAGGATGCGGATGAGCTTGGTCATGGCGTAGGGGACGCCGATAACGGCGAGGAGGAAGATGATTATAGGCTTCTTGCTATATTTTGGTGATGGGGCGCCGGGGGCGCCAGCAGGTGGGACGGGGCGGCCGTTGACGAAGTCGCGAAATTCGCCTTCGAGGCGCGCGGCGCCGGCGGGGCGGCCGGTGAGGAGCTCGCGCATGTAGCGGACGAGGCCAAAGAGGCCGAGAACGCTGCCGAGGGCATTGCGCAAGTGGCCGAATTGCTCGATAACACCGACCATAGCGAAGAAGCTCGAGTGTGTGGCCATGAATGTGGATTCGAGCATCTGCGCGACGCCGGAGAAGGTTTGGACGATCGAGTGGATGAGACCAAAGGTGTGCTGAGTGGTGCTCTCGAGGGTTTGGGTGAGTGTGGGAATGGGTTGGCCGTTCGCGTCCAATTGTGGTTGGCCGGGGAACATGCCCATGCCGCCTCCGTAGCCACCGTAGCCCATGCCCATCCCTCCGTATCCCATGCCACCACCATAGCCGCCATACCCCATTCCCCCATAGCCACCGTATGTTGATCCAAGCCCACCAAAGCCGCTGTAGCCTCCATAACCGCCATACGTCCCAGCACCATAAGTGCTTCCGCCATACGTTCCCAGCCGGGAATATGGTGAAGCACCATACGAAGAATAAGGGGAAAGCGCAGTTGTAGTCGCAGCGGTGGAGGCAAATGCCGCTGGTCTGTCTGGAACCGAAGGGGGAGCAGCAGCAGTGCTGGATGATGCAGTCGATGGTGCTGAGGACGTTGTTGGCGCACTGGTGGCTGCCATTGTCGATGCCCCTGGTGTCGACGACGCTGGACCGGCAGTAGCAGCGACAGAGCCCGCTCGCTCCCAGGGTTTCGGTGGTGAGACCATGGCTGTCGTCGTCGTCGTCTGCGCCGATGAACGTGGATTCCGATGGTGGGGAAGGCGAAAACAGGTGATACCCGGTTTTGCTCGGCCCGGGCCCGGTGCATCAGCGCCGGCCCACGTGACTGCACTCTTGTGTGTGACAGTCACATCCTGTCACTTCAACTCACCTCCTTTTAACTATCATGCCGTCAAGTTCGCACTCGAGTACGGACACCGATGGGTCGCTCGCAGAGATCATAGCATCTATCGACCTCGATCTGGTGTCACGGATAGCACTCCTCAGACGAAGAGGAGATTTTCTACTTTTGGATGGCATTCGCTGCCAAGTCGTTGCCCCCCCTTCGGCAGGCTCCGACAATCTCGTGTACGAACTCAGGTACAACGATGGCGGACACTGGGTCTTCCGCATCCCTCATGGTAACTGGGACGACGTTGCTGCGCACGTAATGCTCTCAGATATCACCACGCAACGCTTTATAGCCACCAAGATTCCCTCTTTCCCCATCCCTCGAATGCACGGACACTCATGCGACAGCGAGAACATATTAAGACGCCCTTTTATGGTCACCGACTTTGTTTCGGGGACTAAACTTGTCAAAGTTTGGAACGACCCCTCATGGTGGACAAGAGGCAGGACGAGGGAAAACACGCTACGGTCCATCGCAAAGCACATGGCCCAGCTCGCCTCCCTCGAGTTCGACCACATAGGAAGCCTGCAGGTACACGACGACGGGTCCTACCACATCGGCCCCTTCCTCGCACTCCGCGACCTCCTCCCCGATCACCCCGACGGGGACGCCCCCTTTGGCCCCTTTTCCAGAACGCGCGCCTTCATGTTTGCGCTCCTCGAAAAGGCTCGCGAAGTCGACGATTCATCCTCTTTCCGCCTCCTCGAGCTCCTCTTGGGCTCGCTCCTCGAGCACCAGTTCGACGGCGCACCCTTCCACCTCTCCTACCCCGACTTCGATTCCTAGAATGTGTTTGTGGACGACAAGGGAGAGGTCGCCGGCTTCATCGACTGGGACGGGGTTGGCGTGTACCCGAGGCAACTCGGGGCGCTCACGTACCCGTCATGGCTCACCGTCGACTGGGATCCGGTGATGTACGAGATGTACAAGGCCCAACCGAATTGTGACTCGGAGGGCGAGCTGCATCGATTGCGGAGTGTGTACCGCGATGCTTTGGATGAAGTGTCGGAGGGCCGCTTCGGCGCGGTCGCGCGCAACTCCCATGTCGTGCAGGCGCTCTATAGTGCGATCACGCAGAGGGGATTAAGGTTGTCAATCGTGCACCATCTGGCGAAATATGTCTTCGGCTCGCAATCGCTAGCGTTCGAGGTAGAGGATGCCGTGGAGCGGTGTCCAAGATTCCAAAAAGGATTTTCGGGGATTGTGCGCTATGAGAGTACGTCTTCGTTCCTGGCACAGTCACTCTCTTTGCTGACTGGGTTATTAGAAAGCAACAGTGACGATACTAGTACAGACGAGTCGGCCAGCGAGAGAACGGATGCAGCGTCTGGTGCTATAGGAGGTAAACAACACGAATTGGAGACAGATGCGCTTGCCGAAGAAGTCAAGTCGAGTCACGCAGATCAGCGATAGAAAAGCGCACGGTTAATCACTGTGTTGGTGCTTCTTCAGAAGCGTTGTAAAGGCCGCCAGACGATATCAACCATTCCGCTGTATAATCCATTCCAATATATAGAGTACAATGCCAGATGATAATGTGACCAATCATATAGGAAACAATTTAAGCAGCCAACTTGAACTCGCTGCGGGGGCGAGGGCCATACCCTGTCTACTCACAGCCTCAGCATATCTTGCGAAGTCACAATGAGCTTGATCGCGCACCTTCTTATACACCTCCTCGATCCACGTCAGATTCGAAATCGAATCCTCCTTGCTGATCCAGTGCGCCGGCTTCCTCCCCTTCAGCGCATCCACGAACGCCTCCAATTGATACCGATACGTCAACCACCAGTCCTCTCCCTTGCCCTCCATGCCGGCCTCCTTGTAGGTATACGCCTTCTCCGTGCGCTCGGCGCCCACCTTTGGCCTCACCTGGATATAATGCCACACCGTCGGGAATACAAAGTTGACGAGCTCTAGCTCGCCGCCCGCGCAGCGCACGATCGCGCGGATATTTGGGAGAGGCGGGATGAAACCCCAGATCTTGCGCCGCGCGAAAGCGACAGAGAGCGAGCCAGTAACGTCGCGCGGGAACGCAAGCGCGGCAGTCGAACGGTGGTCGATATTAGCATCGGCGGGGAACGGCGGCGGCTCGTGCGCGGCGGCGAGGACGGCGGTGGGCTCGGCGCCGGTGAGGAAGCGGAGGATGTTCATAGCGTAGCAGCCGACGTCCATCATGACGCCGCCGCCGAGTGCGTACTTGAAGCGGATGTCGTTGGGGTCGCCGATGAGGCCCGGGGGCAGCTCGAAGTGGATTTCGGTGGACTGGACGGCGCCGAGCTCGCCGCTGTCGAGGATGGCTTTGGCTTTTTGGGCCGCGGGGTGGAAGCTGGGGGTGTGGGGGTGAGAGGGGGGGGAGGGCGTGAGATGGGGAATGGGCAGCTGATGTGGGGGTGGACGTACCGGTAGTGGAAGGCTTCGAGGAGGATGAGGTTCTTTTGCTCCGCGAGCGCGAACATTTCCCGGACCTCCTCCGCCGTGTCTGCCATGGGCTTCTCGCACAGGACGTGCTTGCCCGCCGCGAGTGCGCGCATTGTCCACTCATAGTGCAGTCCATTTGGCAGGGGATTGTAGATGGCGTCGATCTCGGGGTCGGCGAGAAGGTCTGAAGGCGTGGAGATCAGCAAGTCTTCACGGCGCGAGGCAGGTTCACGCACCCTCATACGAGTCGTACACCTTCTCTACGCCATGCTCGCGTGCGAACTTCTCTGCACGACTACGGTCGCGTGCTGCAACGCCCTTCAGGACGACCTCCGGATGGCTCTTGGCGGGTAGCACAAGCGCAGGGGGAGCGATCGCCGCTGCACCCAGGATACCAAAGCGGATCGGCGCATCCGTCTTTGGCACCACGGGTGGGTAGAAGATCTGGAGAGCGAACACTTGTCAAGATATGCCTCTTGCTGATGAGCCTGACACGCACCTTGTAAAGACGCGAGAGGAGGGCGAACATGGTTGTTGGGAGAGAACGGAGACTTCTAGAGCGACTATATCAAGACCTATGTCTGACGTCGCCGATTGCACACGCATGTCGCGCGGCAGGGACTCGGCGGGCCTCTAGAAGGGTCACGTATCGCGATTGGCGTCATGGAGTTCCACGCCCCTCGCTGGGTGTCGATCTGAATTACTCGCCCTAACCGAGGCGATCGTCCTGTATGCCATCGTCCCCTGTTCAAACTCCTCGGTAGTGCGGTAGGTATCGCAGAGACTCCGGGCTTAGACGCGCTCGCCACTTGAAAGTAGGAGGTCGACGGAAGCTAGCCGTCTTGACTAGTCTCTCCCGACGTGAAGGGCGTATTTTTTGTCGTATTCGTCTAGAAAGCGTTCGTAGAGGGCGCCACCAACATATGTGAGATGCAGAGAGCCAACATGGGTGAACGGGAAGAAGGCGAGGGAGTCGGCATGAATTGAGAGTGATCGTTGGTGAACGTCCACTAAAGATGTCACAAGTCCCGATCAATTGGACCTTGCCGAGATACTGGACGGAAGTACTGGTGTCTTATCTTCACATCGGCTTGTAAAGTAGCAGTGGAAGCAGCTCGACCTGAGCTTGCAGACATCGAGTTACAACTGCAATCGAAGTGTGAAGAGAAACGTAGCCTGCTGCTGTGAAATCCCTGCACGCTCGCGGGTCAGGAGATACTTCAAGCCAGCGACCTTTTTTATCAGAGCGTAGCTTACAGTCAGGCGCACGTTTAAATCTATGTGTTTGTGATCTGTTGCATCGACAGTGAGAGCAGCATCGGGGTGAGGGCAAGGTCAGGCAAAGACGAACCGTGACATCACGCTTTAGTTCGTAAGTTCCCCCTGGCACAAAAGCGAGACGTCCTTTGCCCTAGAGAGAAAACTAGTAGGGACCTGCTAGGCAATGGGCGACATAAAAAGGGATGCTTGTCCCGAGCCATCACGATCCAAGCGGTCGGTCCAAGCGGGCTACCGCGGGCACTGGAAACCAACGCCCCTCGACGCTGCCAGCAACTAGGACAGTACAAGACTCCTCCGAGGAGTACACGAGACAGGAGCAATGCCAAAGCTCCGCCATAGACGGGACACGGGTCTGGGAAACCCCACCAATCGCATCACACGCGGCCTCGCGTGCAGCCACCCCGACTCCGGCTGAAGAGCCGCACACCACGATACCATACGCGAAGCTCGAGCGGCTTGCTTCACTCCTCGAAAGCGCCCTCGCCACCGTGATCACCATGCAGGATCAGCCTCAGAGCAGCAATAGCTTCCCCGAGCACATTGTCGCCGTCATGTCGTC
>JAMQCK010000758.1:0-16446 GCA_024196135.1 Pleurotus ostreatus/Saccharomyces cerevisiae fusant | reverse complement strand
CGCTAAGGCTATCATCCATGGCATATCGTGAGCTCCCCGCCTTACGCACTACGCTCGACTTACCAGATTGCCGAAGGTGCCCGGGTAAAAGTCAGCTGGACTTCCAATCAAACAATGGAAATTTCCGCCTTGTTGGCGAAGAATGCGCCCTCGGACGCTCTGCGGAGACGCGTCAGAAAATACTGCAATTGGAAGAGAAAATGCGCCCACCCTCTCCCGCTCCTTCCTACCAGACGGAACGTCATATCGCGGTAAGCCGCTCGGTGAAGTCCAAAAAAGGGATACGTCTGGGGGCGTATCACAACGCCCCGCAGAGATCCTTACACCGCGCCCATAATTGTCATGCGAGCCGGACAAAGCAAACCTCAAGGCGGCGAGGGTGGGAAGGAGGGAGCTGCGCCTCTGGTCGTGGTCGATAGGCGGCGCCGTCGAGAACACGAGGAATTTCGAGCGCCCAGACTTCTGCGCACCGGTACCGACCAGAGCTTGAGCATGCTTGTCCCCAACCCGCCTTCTCCCTCCAAGGCAGACTAATTTTCGGCACCGCTTGCTTCGGTCGGTGTCCACTGCAACGTGCTACGTGGACAATTCGATAAACTTCGGGCTGGTTCACGAGCTAACCTTGAGGAGGAGGATCGATCTCCACTTGCCGCAGTCCGAACGCAACGCAGCCCATTAGCATGACCTCGGCGCCGACATAGGCAGCCGAACGGCGGGAGCATTCGCAAGGGCTTGAGATATGTCAGATCCTCGCCTCTGCGAGAACATGAGCGGTAGGGTCACGTCACTGTTTCCACCCGACATACCCAAAATCTTGAATATCTTGCTTTTCCGAGTTTGAACGCGAGGTGAACAATAGGATTTTGTCTCAAGGCAGTACGTGCATCTATGAAGAATGGGTATCAGGCGAGGACAAGCACACACCAACCTTCAAAAGGGACTGTCGCGGTGGCGGTTGTCGGCCGCGTGACGCCATGACGCCCAACGTCGACCAAGGCTGATTTCCCATGTCGTGCCCACGGCGCCACACCCAGGTCAGCCAACCAACCTTCCGTGGAGGCGGCGGTTCCGAGGGTCCACTCCAATCTTCCATTAGCTACAGGGTCACCCTGGACGAAGATCGTGTATTGCTCGTATCGTATCGTAGACGCGTTGGTATAACAGTTGGTATAGCTTGTCCTAGACGTTCGGCACCCCGCGAACGACCTGTGGGTATTTGGACGCGATCAACTAGACCAGGCAGGCGTATGTCAGCATTCATTGCCGCCCGACAGTGCCAAGATCTTTACTCACAGCAAAGAGTTCGGGAGCCCTCGTCGCCAGCACCTGCGGGTCCTCCCCGAGACCCACAAAGCTGCGAGCTAATTAGCCGTGCATACGAACATCGCAAGAATGAAGGCACTCACATGGTAGATACTCCTGCTTCGATGGCAGATGAGAGTGTCAAAGCTGTGGCTGGAGTTATAATAACGCCGGCGACGAAGACATAGGAGGCGTGACTTACAGCACTGAAGACCTATCAAGAACGCGAAGAGAAGGACAGGCGCCGTATACTGCCCATCGGTATTGTACGACGGATGAGTGACTGCGCGCAAGCGGTTAGAATCATTGAAGGACACACGACTGTCAAGCGCCACTCACACCTGAGGTAGAGATACGCGAAGAGGGAGCACAACATCCCCACGGCGTAGGCGCCCCAGTTGAGCGCTTCGCGTAACCTTTGTCAGCCCAAGGTCGATGGCTCGTTGGGATCGACTTACTCATGCCGACCAGGGAGTCATTAATCAGCGCGTCGATTCCTAGGAGGCCGTTAGAGGGCGATCGTTGGTGCGCATCAGCGCTCACCTCTGTCCTTGAACAACCTCCAGGTATCCTTCGCGGCAGGCAGATACCCCTTGCCGTATAACGCTATCTCGATGTATGCATATCTAGCGGAGAGGAATTAGCCTAAATTATAGAAGACCGAATTACTGCAGTAGGCGTACCTGTTGAAGTATTCCACCATGCCCTCGATGCATCCCACGAAGCAAGCAGCACAGCAATAGAGGCAAGCCTCGACCGCTAGGGACAGCCTAAGCCGTGCGGTAATTGCTAGTCAACGAGCCACTCACGGCTGCCATCCTGCGCTGCGTTGTTGCGTAGCGCATTCAAGATCATCCTAAGGATTTCCAAAAGCGTGACGATCAAGGACCCAAAGGCGATGGAGCCCAGCGAAGTCGTAGACGCGCGTACAAATGCCGAACGAGTGGGATGCGCGGGCTGTGTAAATTTGTAGTGAGATACTGGGCAGAAGCGCGATGCTGGCAGACTGACCATCTCGCCTTGCTGCCGTGGGCCAAAGTAGTACCAGCACCCGAACGGTCCGCCTGCCACTGTCGCGAGCGCGACATTGCCGATGACCTGCGAGGTCCAGAGAAACGAGAAGGTCTCGAAGAAGATGAGCCCTGCGACTTTTCCGGACGAGCACGAGGTCGTCGCACAGGCTGGGGCGATCTACTTCAGCCGGGATTCCGTCAAGACGAGTAGGGCGATACATACCGCTGCTTCCTGGCGTCCATTTTGCGTATCTTTATTCAAATTCTCAGCCTTCGAGGAAGCCACAAGCGAAAATGAACTTACGTGGCCAACACAGTGAAGGTATACCACCTAATGACCGTCGGGAAAAGAAGAATGATAATCGTCAGCCTGGGAACCGGGGCCGCAAGAGTCCCGGACTTACACAGCAAGAGCTGCCTGGAGGAAGAGTGATATGAATGCGACCACATAGACGCTCTTGTGATGCTTCGCGACGTCCATTACAACCTGCAAGAGCAGCGATGCAAGCGGTATGCGCGATTTGAAACCAGCGTATGCGAGAAGGGACAGGACCGCGATGATCGTGAAAATGATAGCCCCAGCTGGTCAATGGAGCAATGATCAGCTCGCCGCCGGAACAGTGAAGTAATCCCTCGAGCTTACAGTAATACTTGGTGATCCAGTAATAGACTGCCACGCCGCTAGAAGCACATCAGCCCGGGGATGCGTAAAGTGGAAGAGGGCCGCTGACATGTTGAGCGCAATGGACAGGATGAGCGTAATGTGCATGATCATCCTCGTGAACATGCGCACGAGAAGCAGATAGGCTGTTGAGAGGACGAGCGCCGCCGCCGTCACGAAGAGAAGCAGATAGAGCGTATGTCTGGCGATTGCCGCTGTCAGTACACGCTGAACCGCCCAGGCAGACCGACGAGAACGCACTCATTCAACGTAACAGACGAGCCTGATGAGTTCTTGCCCAGCCCGCCACCGAGTCCTCCCTCCTTGATCCATGAATTGATCGCCAGCCCAGACAGGGCCGCAAAACCCAGCAGCTGGACGCGTCCCATAAGCTCCCGTCCAAGATAGCGCACCATGACACGCACCTGGGCGATGAAGAAGATCAGGAAAAAGATATCATTAACGGTCTTCTTGGGCTTGAAGCGCTCCCCTTCATACGGCGATTTGAAGTCGCCGTACGCGGGCTGCCCGTAGGCCGGCTGTTGCTGGCCATACGCCGGTTGTTGCCCATAAGCGGGCTGCCCATATCCATTGGGCGGCGCGTAGTTGGGCTGCCCGTACGCTTGATCGTACTGCGGGGTCGGCCCCGGATACGGAGGGGTGACCTGCATGGGGTATATCACTCAAGAAGTACGAGCGTCGAGATCGGCGAGGGCGTCAAGAAGAAAATGGGCGTCGAGGACAACGTGCGAACGCGCGCGCTCTACACCCGCGACGTCGTTGACATCATCCATTCGCTCCGTCCCAGCGATCCAGTCTCGACGCTGCCTCGTGGCACCGGCGTTTTCTTGAACTGAGACAGGAGGACTGCATCCTCGGCGCGGCTATTTGTATATCTGAACGCCTGTTGATGCCCGCCGCGAGCGAGTCCTGGAGGCCTTGAGGACACGAGGCTTAGGAGAGAGCGCAGCGGGTTTTACGGGCAACTCCTTGATTGCAGATGGGCGTCCTCGACAAGTCGAGAACAATGGCAGCAGCCCGCAGACGACTCGCTGCTGCGCATGATGGTATCTGCCCTCCCAGATCACACGTGCACTGCTACCATACACAGAGAACAAAGGCATCGCCCAATCCGGATACTATCATTTGTATTCCCAACCCCGTATCAGATATCTATCGTATTAGACCGTATTTGCAGCGGTTTATATCCACTTTTGCATGTACAAAACGGCTCCACTCTTGATGCAGAGCCCAATTATAATTGCGGTGGGTTTTGAGGTCTCCAATGAATATTGAAGCTGCTTCAATACAGTGATCGTTATAGGGGCGCTGTCCCACGCTTCCTCGGCGCCATCAAACGCGCCATAGACAACGGGAAAAGTAGTACAAAGCTACGACTGTGCCAGGCGGAGGCCCTCCATCCCAAGTTTCTAGCTTCATCGGTACGTGTGAGCCCTGCTCTCGCTGGCTAAGCCAGCGCATGGTGTTAGCCGCTCAATCCGGAACCGAGGACAATACAGTTTGGACGTACGAGGTTCAATATCGACACAGTATTTGTTTAGAGCCGAAATCTCAGTGTTTTCCGCTTGAATCTAAGTTCAATACAAAGCCAGTATATACCGGTGCAAATACGGTCTATTCACAGAACCTTGTCTTCAAACAGAACAGAAATATTCGTAGATGCACCGCACTATGTAATTAGTACCCAGTCGTACAGTAGAAGCACGTCCGTATCTTATTATCCCCCGATCCACATTATGGTTATGGGTCCTTCGAATCCTATGCAGTGACTGGAGGAGCCGCAGGCTTCTTGAAGACGATGACGACCACGGTGATATTGTCCAGAGTGTGATTCCGAAGCGCGTACTTGACGAGCTTCTCTGCTGCCTCCTGGGCGTCTATGGGGTCTGAACGCGGCTTCTGGTCGCCCTCTTCTGCGACCTTGCCCAAGACGAGGTCCACAGCTAGCTGATCGGACACGACGTCCCAAAGCTGGATAGAAACGTCAGCGGAACGATCGTCCAACATGAAATACGACTCACCCCATCGCAGGCCATAATCAAGAACTGGTCTTCCTCGGACAACTCAGTCTCGGTGGTATAAGGTGCACCAACGACGAAGTCCTTCATCGAGGAGTCGCCCAGACTTCTCGTCACAGCGAGGACGCCGTTTACGCGTCCACTCATGACGAAGCCACCGGCGTCCATGATCCGCTGCGCCTCCATCCTATCTGAGCCCTTGTGGTCGTACGTCAGGCGCACCGCGCGCTCTCCACGACAAAGAACACCGCGCGCGTCGCCAACGTTCGCACTATAAAGCACTCGCCTCACATCGGGTGGCGGCAGGCGCGCGGGCTTCGGCTTCTCAAAGGACGGTTTCCTCGATATTGCCGGCGACGACTTGATCGCCTTCGACGCGCCGCCGCCAATCGACTTGAGCGCGCTCCGGATCCGGCTCGCGCTGCCCTTTTTCTTCTTCTTGGCGACCTTCGGGCTTGGACCGAGGTCCTCGCTCGATACGGTGATCGTCGGGCTCTCGCTGCCGCTGTCATGTAGGTCCGCGTCATCGAGCTCGCCCTCGCTCCGGGTGGACGGCGGCGAGTCCGTCTCGGGGACTGGTGGCGAAGGGGACTGTGGCTGCGATGGACAGTGCTCGAGGAAGGACTGCTTGCCCTCAGCGTCTTCGAGCCGCAGGAACGCGGTGACGGCAGTGCATCCGGAGTGGTTCTTGCCTTCTGACTCGTCCGTGAGCTTTGTAAGCTGCTCGTCGACGTCGTGGAAGGTCTGATTGAGGACATCTGGTATGGGCTGGTCCGGCATGTGGTGGAGCGCGTTGAGCAGGTACTATTACGACGCGTCAGTACTCATTGTTGGCCGTCTATGAGGTGAAGAACGCACCTGATGGTAGTTATCCCCGCACCACTCCGCGGCCTGCTTTCCAGCGTGCCCATCGAAGACCGCGAAGGAGCCCTGTCCGCGAACATTGTCAAAGTCGGCGACAAAGGAGTGCGCGTCCTCCATCGTCTTTCTGCCACCCTTCTCATTCGCGATACCGATGCTAAATGTTGGGTAGTTCGTCGGCCGCACATTCAGGCCCTAACAAGGGAAGGTCAATCAGATCGTGACCATCGCGCGCCAGGACAATAGACGCGCACCCCTCCGGTATCCAGCTCCACGTCGCGGACCTCCTTCGACTTCGCATTCTGTTGCATACGCGGCGGCATTGGGAGCTGGCGAATCGCGTCTGATCTGTGGCGCATGGCGGTCAGAAGGGACGAGGCGCGCCGGAGTGGCGGAAGAGAGGCGCGCACCGGGTGAAGAAGGTATGCTGTACGACACAAGTCGAGGGCTGGCGCGGGTAACGATGTTGAAATAGTGACTGCAAGGAACTTTATAAGAGAACGCCCCGTGGCGCGCAGCAGGGAGCAGTTCCGCTGCGTGGGGTGGAGACTGACGTTTGGTAGAGGTGCTTTGAAGGCTTGCGAGCGTTCGGGAGGCGGGGGAACGTGGTGGGAAGAGACAAGAGTGCAGAGGGCAACGGCGGACCAGGAGACAACTGCGGCACAAGAACAACGCTGTCGGCAGCTTGGACCTCGCAGCGGCTCCGGCTATGATGATGATGACGGTATTGGAGTGACGCGCGCGGCGCCCCAGTGGCTCGAGACAACGTGCTCCATTTGGACGCCATTGTGCAGGCCAACTTCGTCAACAAAGGCCATTCAGTCGCCCACACAAAGCTTGTCCTTACATCGCAGAGTAAACTCTTTCGTCCAGCTCTCAGAGTCACTTTGCTCTTGCTCAAGCGCGGTAAAGGCTTGGCAACATGGTGACGGGATTGTTGGCAACGTCACACCCGTCTACAGCCGCATAACATCCGCGCACCAGCGGCTGGCATCACTGGACCCACAACTCCTGCTCGTTGTTCATGGCTCACGCATTCTTCAACCAGGGTGCGAATGTACAGCATGAAGTTCAAAACAGTGGACGGCATTGTCCTATGAATCGCACCTGCATGCAAGCGCATTGGCGACAGCAGCCCAAAGAGCCTGCACATGGATACGTATGCGCCCCTGGCGGTACGCAAAGGTGGATAGTGGGGGCCAAATCATTCTGACATTCCGGTTGAATGTCTTGGACCCACTCTCCTTCCAAGAGCAGCGGGGCAGAGGTTCGGTGATTGCAAGAGTCCTCGCGACGAAATTCAAGGAGCACAATAGAGTTTCGAGAAGACATACCAAGCAAAGTAGACTGTGTCGACTCTCCCGCACTCATTATTCCTAGTGGCAGCACCATGGGATCAGGAAGGACATCTGCGAGATACGTACCTCCCCTGCATTGCTGAACGTCCCGACTAGGAGGGGATGATCAACGTCCGAACACCAGTCCTCGGGTTTGCAACCAGGCTTGCACCAGTTCAGGCAAGAAAGAGTGAGGAGTGAGCTGCCAAGG
Source organism: Pleurotus ostreatus/Saccharomyces cerevisiae fusant (assembly GCA_024196135.1). Taxonomy (NCBI): domain Eukaryota; kingdom Fungi; species Pleurotus ostreatus/Saccharomyces cerevisiae fusant. Next base: position 9,022 of record JAMQCK010000758.1, on the reverse strand, counting down.
GCATGTATACGTGCGCGAGGGCTGTCTCGACAACGGGGTGAAATAGAGCATGAGCGATGGGTACAGGAAGGATTTAGCGCTTGCGCGACGCTCTCCTGGTCTCCCCTAGCGAAACAACATGAGTACCATTCCACAGCATCACTGAGCGTTGACGTACCCTTGTTCTTCGCCTTCTTCGGCGTACCCTTCCCTCTCGTCTTCCGATCGAGCACGTCCTGGAGACGCTGCTGCTCCGCCTCGTTGATAATCTCCAGCTCCGGATACTCGCGCGCAATCTTCGCCAGGTCGACCTCCGGCGGATAGTACTCGACCATGCTCGGGCCGCGCAGGCGGTTCCTTAGGTACTTCGCACCCGTGCGCACGCCCGTCGGGTTGTACGACGTCTGGAATATCGAAGCGCGCAGGCGGTCGAGCGCCTGTATGCGGTTGTGCAAGAGGTCCGGGTTGATTTTCTTCGCCTTCGCGACCGCGCCGGCGCCGGCCTTTGCGGTGACGAGCGCTGTGCGGAGCGCGGTGGCCATGGTGGGAGGGAGGAAGAGGCGGGCGGGCGGCTGGCCGGGCCGATCGAGCAGCGGCGGAAAACCTCTCGAGCGCCTTCTGCTCCTCCCCTCATGCTTGCGCGATGTCGGCGCCAATGTCTCGCTGCTGTCTTTCGTTCGCCGGTAGCGGGCCCTAGCCGACGTGCGCTGACCGCGTCTGCCGTGGTCGCGCGGTCGCAGACAGAGTCCCGATCGCGCACTCCCTCACGTCCACCCAGAGGGCGCCAGACGCAGTCCAAGGCCTCCCACCTACCCAAGATTAGCCCCCATCCAGCGGATGGCGGGCTAAGACCAGCTGACACGACTCCGGAAAGCCTCAAGAAGTATTTCACCAGCATCATCGAGTCTTGGGCAGACTCTCCCATCATTACTCGGCGACTACGAGCATTCGGCATACCTCATGACGATGCTATTGCCTTGCTTGAGACGTACAAGGGTGCGGTCTTGCAAGAGAATATACTCGAGACACCAGGTGCCTTTGAGGAGTATGGAATAGACCGACTGGGCTACCTCGTCCCCAAACAAGAGCGCGCAAGCCTCAACGATGAAGTCCTATCCCAAACCCTCTTCCGCTGGGCAGCGAAGCCCGAGGCGACCCCAGTTCTGGAGGCAGGAGGCGTCAGCGCGGACGCCATAACGCAGGTCCGACGCCTCACCGCGGCTACGAGACGCCCCTTCATCTGGGAAGAATTCCCCCATGCGCGCCACGTCAAGCGCAAGATCATCATGCACGTCGGCCCCACCAACAGCGGCAAGACGCACAATGCCCTGCGCGCGCTCGCAGCTGCCAAGCTGGGAATCTACGCCGGTCCCCTCCGCCTCCTCGCGTACGAGATCTGGGAGCGCCTGAACCTCGGCCAGATCGTCCCCGCCGGCATGCCCGAGCCCCCACCGCGCCGACCAGGCCAAGTCGCCGCCGAGGAGCTCGCCGACTCTGCCCTCGACTTCGGCACCGAGCGCCCCGCGGCGCGGAGGGACATCAATCCACAGTACGCGAGGAAGTGCAACATGGTCACCGGCGAGGAGCACAAGATCATCGACCCGTACTCGCGACTGTCGTCTGTGACCATTGAGATGCTCAGCTTCCAAGCGAACTACGACGTGGCGGTTGTGGACGAGATACAGATGATCGCGGACGACCAGCGCGGATGTGCGTGGACGAATGCGGTGCTGGGATTGGCAGCGAAGGAGCTCCATCTTTGCGGCGAAGACACGGCTATCCCTCTCGTGCAAGAGCTCATAGCGCATACTGGCGACGAACTCGTCATCAATAGGTACGTGTGGCACTCTTCGATATGGTACCAGCTTACACGCTCACAGATACGAACGTCTGACGCCCTTGGAGGTTGAGAAGGAGAGCCTGAAGGGCGACTTCTCCAAGATTCGCAAGGGCGATTGCGTTGTCTGCTTCAGCCGTCAAAAGATCTTCCAGGTCAAGGAAGAGATTGAGAAGGCTACTGGCCTTCGCTGCGCGGTTGTTTATGGTGGTCTTCCACCAGAAGTTCGGAGTGAACAGGCTACCCTATTCAACGACCCGGACAGTGGGTACGACGTCCTGGTAGGCAGTGATGCCATCGGCATGGGTCTCAACCTGTGAGCAACATAACACGGTCACCAACGTTGCTGCTGACATTATATTGCAGGAAGATTGGCCGCGTTGTCTTCTCTACATGCCAGAAGCACGACGGTCGGAGGCAAGTCGCGCTCAGCCTCTCGCAAACGAAGCAAATTGCGGGTCGCGCAGGTCGCTATGGCCTGCACGGCGGCGACAAGCCCGTCGGATATGTGACCACTCTCAGGGAAGACGACATGGAACACGTCCGTCAGGCCCTCGCCGCGGAGAATCAGCCCCTTCAGCGCGCCGGTCTGAACGCCCGGAACGACCTCTACTCTGCCGTGCGCGCAGCGCTCCCGCGCGGCTCGAAATTCGACCTTTGGCTGGACGCGCTGCAGTACACGTCCACCATCCCCTCGCGGCTGCGCTACACGGACCAGGAGCAAATCCGCCGCCTCATGGCCGATGTTATTGACATGGAGGGTACCGACACGATGCGCCTCGTCGACATCACGACCTTCGTGGCAGCGCCCATCGGCTGGCGCGACCCGGAGCAGGCTACGATCGCCCGGCGCTTGCTCATGCTGCGCGAAAAGCATTTGCGCGTCGACCTGCAGCTCTTGCTACGCGATACGGGGCTTCTGATCACGCTCACGGATGTCGAGCGGCGCATGAAGCGGGGCAGGCAGGGTGGCGCAGCCGCGGACAGCATGCTCATGCAGCTCGAGCGGCTGCACAAGATCCTGAGCGCGTATGTGTGGCTGGGGCTGCGGCAGCCAGTGCAGTTCTGCTCGGCGGGCGAGGCAGAGCAGCTCAAGCACCGGGTGGAGGCTGCGATGGAGTGGGTGCTGCACGCGTTGACGTGGAAGGGGTCAGAGGTGGCGGATCGGGCGCGCGAAGTGTTGGACAGGCGACCTGTGAAGCAGCTTTCGTACGAGCCTCACAGGATGGTGAGGGCGTTCAGGGAGGGACTGGGAGCCGGGTCGTCGACGAGAGAGGGGAGGCCCGCAGGGAGGGCATGAGGTTGGTATGCATCTATGTAGTTACATCCTGGCTTTCAAGAGGGCGCACCTCTGCGATCTGAAAGTCTAATACCAGCACACCATTTACCAGGAAATGAGACTGCCTTGGGAACTCTGAACTGCCAGCAATCGATAGGACCAAGGATAGGACAATGACCAAAGTGCGCGCCACCGGTGCGCAGTTGTCGACTTCTAGCCTCGATCACGATCATGTCCCCGTTCCTGCAGCCGCCGCCAGCACATGAAGACACGGCAACTCTGCCTCGTGAGAAACCCATGTGCAGCCCTCCTTGCGTCTTATCACTACCTCTGACATGCCCGGCGCTGAGGGCGGCCATTGGGATGTCGCAAAGGTGCTGCCGCTGCCGCTGGCGAATTGGTTAGAGGTGTGTTCAAGTCCCCTCCCCGCTTCTGCGCGCCAAGCTTGATGAAGAGCTGATCGCCGTCGTACTTCTTCCGTATTCAGGCTGTATTCTTCGGTACCGATTCTATATGTGTTCCCCCTTGGCGCTGTTTGTGACCTATGGGTCCCCCTCGTCAGGCATCTACACCACTCTCTTCCTCCAGTACATGATCTCGAGGTACAGGCATGGAACGGGGAAGACACTAGCAGGAAGGGTGCGTCTCGATCACCTATTCTTTATGATTATACTCACTGCTCTGCCTAGGTCTACTTCGTGGTCACGATCCTCATGTATCTCGTCGGGGTCGCTTGCTCTGGTGAGATGCACTCATGCGGTTCGTAGAAGCCTGATATTGATACGTGGAGCAGGGCTGTCGATCTATGGAGCAACGCGGTCGCCATATACCGACTATGTGGACGGCAAGGCAGCCAAGCTGGTGGCAGACGTATCGAGCCTCCTCGCGTTCGTGCAGATGTGGATGGGGGACTTCTTGATAGTGTGTCTTCACCCCCTCGAATGTATCATGTCGCTAAACCCATTGCGCCAGGCTCTCCGAACGCACTTGCTCTGGGACTACAATTTTCGCGTCACAGCCATACCCTGGGCTCTACTAGCCGGGACTCTATGTTCGTCGTACTACTTTGCCATGAACTTCTCGCAAACCCATGATTCTACCAGTCATCATCGTGTTCACAGCGACGGGTGTATCTCAAGATATCCGGCAGGTCAGCGCAGCGCTCACCATGGTCCTCGCACAAAATGTGATCACCACTGGGCTTCTGATCTATCGCCTGCTTTCGCAACATTCGGAGTCGGCGCGCGCGGGATTGCATCGATACTCAAGGCGAAGCGGCAGTCTCATCCGCATTGCATCCATCATTTCGCAGTCTGCCGGTCTGTATCTGACAGTGCTGTTCTTGTATAACTTGTTCTTCTTCCTGCGACATCCGGGCATGGTCTACATGTGCGTGTCACCCTTGACAGTACATCGTCTCCTTACTGACTTCACACGTAGGCAGGTCATGATCCCGTCCGTTACGGGTAGGTAAGAAACTAAAGCCTAGAGATGATTGCTAAAGTGCATTTCCTTCAGGCATCGCTCTCCTGGCCATATCCGTGCGCGTTGCGGGGATGAAGACCGGGGGTACTGTAGGTTCTTCTTTCACTTGGACGCCGCCAACAGACTGGAGAACAAGCGTACATTTTGCGCGATCCCATGTTGACATCGGTACCACAAGCGAAGATGGGGTTCAAGAAGAGGCCGAGCGATATATTGAGGCGCGATATCCGGACATCTTCATCAAGGAAGAGGGTAGACGAGCTTCGCCTCCGCTTCCTCAATTGCATAGCACCGGGCCTGCAGCAGACGTTCCATGACACTGCAACGGACGCGATTAAATCCTCTGTATTTTTACTGTGCGTATACCACCACTATACGTTACCCCTAGCACCTCCACTGTGACCGCCTAATCGTCCATGAACTGACGCTCCTTACACACTACTGTTGTCCATAGCTATACGTCTGGATCCCTGTCATGTACGCTGGCCTATGCTCGCGCCATACTATACCGCCATTGACATCATCGTTCATCCTGGGGCCTGGGCACTTTCCCCTTGTTTTCCAAAAGAGGTAGTATGTGTCATGGCATCACTGCGCTGCTCTGCACGTCATCACGGCGCGCAGCTTCGCCATTATCTTCCTGTCCGCAACTCCCATCTGCACATCCACACACCCAGTAAACCAGCCATTATGTCCGCAGAGAGTGAGGGCGGCATTCTGCTGGATCACGGCTTGTTACTCACTGATCATCGCAGAGTACATCGTCGTCTTCAAGCAGGGTGTTACGAAGGACCAGATCCAGAAGCACGCCGAACAGGTCAATCAGAACGGTGCGTCATGTCTTCACCCTTCGCGTACAGTCTACTTATACGATCTCTCAGGTGGCGAGGTCCTCAACGTCTACGATTCCATCTTGAACGTGCGTGCGCCACTCCCCTCTAAGCCACTGCTTTTCCAGACAATCATCGCAGGGCTTCTCCGCCAAGATTACGCCAGAGCACCTGCAGTCCTTGAACAGCTTCGTCGGCGATGACATTGACTACATCGGTGCGCACCCCCTTCCCAGTCGCATACCCTCACAGTCGCTGATAGCGCCACCCTACAGAGCCCGACGGTGTGGTGACGACGCAGTAATCGGACAACTATCCTTATCGATCTAACGTATGCGGACGCGCATCTTGACTGCCTGTATAAACCCTTGTATCTGTACGTGCTATAGGAGGAGGATGGAATTTGCTGAGTGACTTGTTCGAGCGCGATGGGAGATCTGACTTCGGTGGCGCGAGATTCAATAGCGCGCAGTCAGGTGACTCGACCTGACTGAAGGTAGGCTGTGGACTGCTGTGGACGATGGAATGAACAACAATTCGGAATGAGGACGGCAGCTTGCGCGGCGCCGTCGTCTGCGGCGGGTCTGGCCTGCGAAGCCCGCCGTCGACGACTCTGCCGAGCTACCAATCTCACGACTTCTTCCGCAACCACCACCACCACCACACCCTAACCCTCTTGTACACTACCTACCCATCCTCCCCACCAACTACTCGTCAACCACTCCTACTCGCCATGGCTCCTATCCGCCACATGATGGACATGCCCGGGGGGCATATGATGTCCGAGGCAGAGATGACCGAGATGATGGGCTCGTCGTCGGGGCATACCAGTGCGTCCTTCTCCTTCACCATCACTTTCGGTATAGCCCTGCTCACCTCGTCATGCAGAGTGCATTGTCATGTTCAAGGACGGCACGACGCCGGCGGAGATCAAGCAGCACGCCAGCGAGATTGAGGCGCAGGGCGGCGTCGTGACGGAGATCTACGACTACATGCTCAAGGTGCGTTCCGTGCCATGCAAGGGGCCCCAGCACAGGAAGCTCACGGATATCTCCAGGGCTTCTCCGCCGTCATCCCTGAGGCCATGATCACGCAGCTGCAGAGCCTGACTGGGTCGGGCGGGATTATTGACTACATCGGTGGGTGCTCTTGTACGCCTTAGGCATCAGTTCTGACCGCATTCTCCAGAGCGTGACTCTGTTGTTTCCGTCTGAGGATGCCTTCTAGGGAGAGTGCGAGCTGGTCTGGTCTTCTTGCAATGTTGCGTATGTAGGCGAAGGGATGTTATTGGTCGTCGTGAATCAGCCACCAGTCATCATTGTCCACAAGCGAGGTGCAAGGTCAATGAGAAGAGTCGTGGATGCAAAGATTCTCATTGAATTCTACTTGGGAATGTAGTTCGTTAATAGGACTGCTGCGTGTATATGAACCGTGAGGCATGCACATCGTTCTTCTATAACATTGCGAATCGCCAGGACACGATATTGAGACGCCAGCAGCCACGTCTGCGTGAGAGCCTCCCGCGTCCGAATTAGTGGTACGGGTTATTGTCTCTATACCTGGCGCGCCAATTGTGCACCCGTTCCCCGCTGCGACGTGGCGATAGCACACCGGGGCGCGTGGGGGACAGCGGCGCGGGGTGCAAGGGGGACGTCGGCACAGCACGCGTTGGAGACGTCGGAGGCGGCATCTGGAGTTCGTAGGGCGAGATGTGGGGCGAGACGGGGTGAGAGATCGACGAGTTGTGGAGGGCGACGGGCGACATGGGGTGGGAGACAGACGACATGTGATGGGAGACGGGCGACACCATCTGCGAGTGCAGCTGATAGTGAGGCTGAGCCCTGGGCAACACGTATTCCGGATGAGGCGCAGGGAATGCGACGTGCTCGTTCGCCGTCGACGGCACGCGCGTACCGTCCGAAGACAACAGAACGTGCGCATCGCGCCCGTGCAACGAGAGAGGCGGGAGAGGTGGCACCGGACTCTTGGGCGAGTCGACGCCATTCCCCCACACCTCGCTCTCATGCCGCGAATCCGTGCGCCGAATCGACACGATATCCGCCACCCGCGAGCTGCGCCTGCTCGTCGGCGCCTCCTCCACCCTCACATCCCGCGGGCTTCTCTTCACGTCCTTGTCCTCCCCTCCCGCCCCCGCAGCCGGGAACGGCAAATCAATCGGCGGGAGCCTGATCTCCGAGTGGTGCGGGAGGCTGACCTGCGAGCAGCCCGAGCTATACGGCGAGCGGTACGCGTCGGGCACCTTCTCCTCAGGATACGCGCCAGAGGACTCAGGCGCGGACGCGGGGAGGCCCTGCCCGTCCATGTGGCGGCCGTACGAGATGCGGATCCCGCGGCGGCGCAGTTTCTCGACGTCGACGGCCTCGAGGCAGGGCGCCTCGAAGATCTCGCGGGTGTGGACGAGGCCGATGGAGCGCCAGGCGACGTAGAGCCACATGCAGAGGGTCATGGCGGCGTAGATGCAGCCCCAGATCTTGAAGAAGCCCGAGTCGAGCGCGACGCCGAGCGTGATGGTCGTGTTGGCGTAGACACCCTGCAAACAACTCAGGGAGTGCGTAAGGCATGGTAAATAAATACACGCACGTTCGGGAAAATAAGGCCCCAGAAGGGTACTTTGAAGGGGATGGGCGTCTTGCGGATGACATTTTGGATGCTGAGGAAGGCGAAGATAACCCACATCGTGCACATTGACCAAAGCACGAAGCAGATAGATGTGCAGACGACTTCGATCGATTCTCCCGTCGGCATGCCACGTAGCAATTCGGAATCGCCGGTGTACACAGGAAGGAATTGTCTGAAGCATTGCCCGATGAGTATGATGGAAAATCCGGCCTGGCCTATATAAAGGGTAAGACGGGAGTAAAGTGTTCGTCGACGGAGTCATCATACCTGTGGGACCAAGTGGAAGGAAAACGGATATTATAGTCGCCGTGGGAGGAAGACCGTGCACAATGAGACGTAGGAGATAGATCGTGAGCATCATGAGCGCGAGCGTTATGCCAATGGTGACGAGGACAGCGGACAGCGTAATCGTGATGAGTGCGTGCGATGCAGAGTACTTGTAGAGAGACGGCGCGATGACCCCACCCGAGGCGGACGCGACAATGACGGTCACGACGGGGAGTAGCCAGACGGCAGTCATCTTGTCGAGAGAGTGCGTGTGTTGTATAGTCCTATACGAGTTATCAGCCTTGCATACATATGCCGCGAGAAAATACGGACATGACGTGTATCATTAGGAAGCAACATGCAATGGACGTGAATACGTCGGCCCACCAGCATGCCCAGAGGAAGTAGAGCAGACCCTTGCCACCAACGCCGTAGGTCTCATTGACGGTGTTGACAGCAATGTTGAGTATGGTGGCCGCGCCTAGTTCACAGAATTAATAAGGACATTCTGATGAATAGTGGGATCGGACGCTCACCCATAGGAAACGTTCCGAGAAACAGACTCTGCACTGGGTGATGGACCATGATCGTCCATAACCCTGGGTAGCGGAAGTACCGGATGGCAGAGATCATGCAGAACGTCAAAAAGAGGACGATGTTAAGGCCAAAGAAGATCAACGTGAAGAAATTGAGCGCGCTGCCACC
>JAMQCK010000757.1:0-16484 GCA_024196135.1 Pleurotus ostreatus/Saccharomyces cerevisiae fusant | reverse complement strand
AAACGATGGGAGCACTGGATATTCGTCTTCGCGGAGAAGAGGCACCTACAGGTGCGGCGGACGATCTTTGTGTCTCTAATTGACTGACGCGCCGCGCAGGCTGTCATTCCTTTCATACCTACGGACTCTCCGCGCCTGGATCCAGTGGTATATGGGATGATCTTAGGCTACTTCTTGAGCCACGACCGACAAGCCCTGGTCAATACCATACAGACCTGGCCTCGCGATATCTACGACATCCCTGCTGTCATCGTCGCTGTTCAAGCCGACCTCGACCGTGCCGCCTACTCTGCGCCTTCGGGCACCGATACCAGGCTACTCATGGAGGCTCTCGGTGAACTGTACGTGAGACCGGCACTTGTCGATGAATTGGTGCTGAAGTACATGGCAGTTATGTCGCGAACCGCCAGCCAGGGAAGGCGCTGCACTACTTCCTCCGTCTGCGTCGCCCCGACGTCTTCAACCTCATCAAAGACCACAACCTTTACACCGACGTGCAAGACCAGGCCCTCCTACTAGTCGAGTTCGACGCCGAACTGATGAAGAGAAGACGGGACGCCGGCGAGACCGTAGACGACCGCGACAGCGAGGCTATCCGGCTGCTCGTTGATCACGAGCACTCGATACCTACCGGTCGAGTCGTTCAGCAACTGGGAAGTCGCCCGTACTTCCTCTTCCTGTACTTGAGTGCCCTGCTGGAGCGCGACCCGCATGTCGCCAGCGACTATGGGGATTTGCTGGTCAGACTATTCGCGGAGCACGATGCCTCGCGATTGATTGGGTTCCTTCGTGCGAGCTCGGAGTATAACCTGGAGAAGGTATGCTCAATTTGCTTGCCGGCAAGGACAACCGCTAATAACGTTATTCGCAGGCCTACAAAGTCTGCCAGGAGCGAGACCTTGTACCAGAAATGGTCTTCTTGCTGGGTCAGATGGGCGATAACAAGAAGGCCCTCACCCTCATCATCGAACGCCTTGGCGACGTTAACCGAGTAAGCAAACTCAACCAATAGCATACTCTCGCTAATCATTCTTCCAGGCAATCGACTTCGCGAAGGAGCAGAATGACCACGACCTTTGGGAAGATCTTTTGAAGTACTCCGAGACGCGGCCTGGTAAGCGCTCCATCTCTCTTTCCCTCGATTGCATTGCTGACGGGCTACAGCATTTATTCGCGGCTTGCTCGAGAACGTCGGCCCCGAGATCGACCCGATTCGCCTCATCCGCCGCATCAAGAACGGGCTTGAGATACCTGGCCTGAAGGAAGCGCTAATCAAGATTCTGCAAGACTTCCATCTGCAGATATCGTTGCTTGAGGGCTGCCAGGCGATCCTGAACAGCGACAACATGCAATTGTCTCGGAGGCTGCAGAGCAATCAGACGAGCGGGTTCTTCTTGACCGGTAAGAGAGTTTTCTCCGATAACGTCGTACGCTTAATTTTTCTTCACAGGCAAGAGCACATGCCCCGTATGCGAGAAGTCCCTGCAAAACAATGCGCAAGGGGTCGTCATTCTTTTCTTCTGCCGCCACGTCGCGCACGCCTCGTGTGTCGACGGCGGGGACAATTTGCCTGTGTTCGGCGACACCGTGTTGCGCAACGTTGGCATGGGCAGCAAGGGCATGAGTAGCAAGATTGCATTGTACGATTTCCCCCTGCCTTTTCGAGGATGGCACTGATAATTTTGCAGCGAATCAACCGTTCGTGCGCGTCTTGCGCACGGATGTCCTTTGTGTCACAGACGAGCAGAGGGCCAACGGACATGAAGGATACCATCTACTGTACCATAACACTGGCTCCTCCCGCTCCCCAGGTTACCCAGCAATATACATACCCTTTGATCCCAAGTATGGGCCACCTCGCACTTCAGGCAGAAGTTGCTCCGGGCTGACCTTCCTTTCCTCTTCCGACGCACTTGGGACGCCGTTGTCGGCAAGTGACCGCCCCTTGGTATGCTCTTTCGCGGCGGCTGAAGCTTGGAGGTGCTTGATCTTTGCAGCTACTCGCGTATGACGTTTGCCAGGTTGGAGCTCGCTCCTCAAGCCATGCGGAACGGCGAGGGAAATTAAATTCCTCAAGCGAGGTCCTGGCAACACCAGTCGGGTGGCGAGGGCGCTCATTGGATGCTCAACTTACCTCCGATTGGAAGAGCGAAGGTCATTCCACGTGTGTGCGTACACGGAAGTCGTGTAAGCTTGGGAGCTCCCGTGTTGATCGTGAGTGTGGTCGTGCCCACGATCCCTTATCTTTCCTGCTAGCTGTTGGGCAACGCCATCGAGGATCCCACAGTCTATTTTCCTGCTTTTTGGGAGGGGGGACGGCGGAGGTCCATTGTTCGACTTTTAGGCGACCCAAGGGGACACTGCCACTACCGCCGGCTTTTCCATTCCGAATTTCTGATGTCGCTGCTCCTGGAGACCCTGCACAGTTGTCGGTACGACGACCCGGCGGCTTCAAGCGCCCATATATCACATCCGCCATCACACCTCTGCTTCTGAGTCCTCGTCGCTCGTCGCGCGCCATGTGCGGTTCATAGGCTGCGTCCTCTTTTCTCAACCACCATGACTGTCTGGCCAGACAATGGTGAGGGCGCCCCCATCCCTCCGGTAGCTCTGGCCATGACGAATTGGATAGAGGTGAGCTCATCGCATACGCTATCGGTGCACTGTGGCTGATCGGGATTTTAGGCTGCTTTCTACGGCACGCGGCTCCCTGCCTGGAGGGCCGTAGACTCATATATGCATCCAGGTATATATACGGCTTTATTCTTCCAGTACATCATCAATCGGTTCGAGTATGGCATCGGATCGGCGGTTCCAGGCAAGGTGAGGCACTTGCGCGAGCCTCAACGAAAGCATTTCCTGATAGGCTCGACCTTCACAGGTGTACTTCGTTGTTACAGTCCTCATGTACATCAACGGGACCGCATATTCGGGTGAGTTGTCATGCTTATGCGCTCGTGCATCGATTTTTCTTACGCTGTGTGCTTCTAGCGCTTTCCGTTTATGTCAACACGACCCTCACCAATTTTGAGGCTGTCCATACCGTCACGCCCGCAACCGGGAAGGCGTCTCTTGCAGCGGGAATCCTGACGTACATTCAGCTGTGGCTGGGGGACCTTCTCATCGTGCGTTGGCGCAACTCGTCATTTGTTCGCGTCTCGATAACTCATGAATATTTTCTAGGTATACAGAGCCCACCTTGTCTGGGATCACGACTGGCGAGTCACCGCCGTGCCATGGCTCACTTTACTTGCAGCCTTCAGTACGTGCCGCCTCTCACTTGCCGGAGACATCGACTAATCAAAGTAAAACCTAGTTTTGCTCTTCACCGCGGCAACGTCCCAAGACACTCGCCAAGTCAGCGCCGCTCTCTTTCTCGCCGTCGCACAAAACGTAATCACCAGCGGGCTCCTCGTCTACCGCCTCGTATCACAACACACCGAGTCCTCTCGGGCGGGATTGCATCGTTTCTCGCGACAAAGCGGCACCCTCATTCGCATGGCCTACATAATTTCAGAGTCTGCGGCGATGTACCTCGTCGTGCTCGTTATTTACACAATCCTTTTCCAGCTCAAGCACTCCGCCGTAATTTATCTGTACGTCCGTCCACCTTTTTCTGCTGTCTCTTATTGACCTTTTGCGCAGGCAGGTCATGCTCTCGTCGGTAGCAGGTAGGGATAAATTTCCTCACTGACCTTCCAGACTGACTCGACGCTTTGTAGGCATTGTCCTTCTCGCGATATCCGTTCGATTCGCAGGCATGAAGACCGGCTCTGCCGGTGGACCCTCCATGACCTGGCAACCGCCTTCCGAATGGCGCATAAGCGTGCAGTTCGCGCCAGCCGCCGCCGACTCAAGATCAGCACATGAGGAGACGGTGGACGAGGAGGGCGAACGATGCATAGAGATGCAGCACCCCAGCTTCAATACCAAGGAGGACAGCAAGAGGAGCTCACCCATAAGCCCGCCGTCTGCCACTGGGATACGGTGAGCAGCCGGACCGCTTTCGGACATGCATGTATTTTTACTACCACCACGGTCCTATCATGGCCGTATATATTCGTTGGAAGCCCCAGCTGTGTTGCGTCCAGTGCGGCTGCGCATCCTTCTCGCAACGGGGGAACACCAGACCATAGCGGCCTACTCGGCGACGGCGTTACGGCAGCGACCTTGCGCCTGCACGCCCGCTGAAGCAAGGGGACAGTCAACATCCCCTCGACCGGTCCTTTCCCCCATAAGCAGTCATTCATAGCAGCCCAGCTCAAGTACGTGCCTTTTCTTATGCGAGTCTACCTGCCTCAGAAGTTGCGTCTTCACGGTCTTCTCTTCACTTGACTTGTGATGATAGGCTTCTCAAGATCACAGATCATTACCCCATCAACGCCACGCCATGCTTGACGGTCTGGGGGCAAGCATGAACCCCTGATCTAAGTCTGCAGCAGTTCTTGTGCGTAACCACCATGGCCGCCCTCTCAGGCGCCGGTGGGGGTGGGACCGTTACGCCTGCTGCGACGCTGCTGCTCGCAAGTTGGATAGAGGTAAGCGAGTTCGAGTCTTCGGTCGTGCTCGAGTGCGCAATTTTTGCTGATTCGCGACCCCGTAGGCCGCCTTCTATGGTCCGGAAACTCCGCAGTCGTCTTCGAGAGTAGCTAACCGAGCCCTCCTTCAGGAATCTACACTGCTTTGTTTATTCAGTACATGATGGCGAGGTATGAGTATGGGATAGGCAAGGTCCTATCAGGCAGGGTAAGTGTTTGCCTCCGCGATCTAAACATCAACTGAAGGAAACCCCTGCTTCTTCAAGGTTCACTTCGTCGTCACGATCTTGATGTATCTGAACGGAACTGCTTGCTCTAGTGCGTACTTCACGTTGCTCACCGTGTTTGACATGACTGAGAAGCCCGATAGTCCTCTCCATCTTCAAAACCTTGGGCAAGTTGAAGGCCATCGATGGCCACCCGGATGCATCCGCCGGCAAGGAAGCCGAATTTGCAGCGTCTTTGATGACCTTTGCTCAGGTGGTACTGGGGGATTTCCTCACCGTACGTCCAGGAAGCTGTACGACACTTGCCTCGTATCGCACTGACGCCTTCACGTAGGTATACAGGACTCACACGGTATGGAACGGGGACTGGCGTGTATCCGCTCTCCCTTGGCTTATGTTCTTAGCGAACTTCGGTGCGTAAGCGTCATCCGACGTTGCCGTGAACGAAGTGATTCCATCGCTCTTCAGTGTTACTATTCACCTCTTCGGTGTCGTATTGTGACACCGAACAGGTCCGCGCGTCGCTCTCCCTGGCCGTCGCACAGAACATTCTTACAACAGGACTCGTCGTCTATCGCCTTGGGATGCAGCATTCGGAATCCTCCCGGGCGAATCTGCATCGCTTCTCCAAGCGAAACGGTGCCCTCATACGCATAGCGTATATTATATCAGAGTCCGCTGCCGTTTATCTGGCGGCACTCGTCCTCTACACCGTCTTCTATCACCTTAAGCATCCGGGACTGATTTATATGTATGCAATCTTTCATCCAATCGCCTCCACTCATACTTAGCCTCTCCGCAGGCAGCTCATCCTATCGTCCGTTATAGGTAAGCTCAGGGCGCAGCGTCTTTCGTTTCTTGCTCAGACATGCCTCAGGAATCGTACTCCTGATGATCTCCGTCCGCGTCGCTGGAATGAAATCCGGTCCAGCAGGAGCCGGAGGACCATCCATGACCTGGGCCACACCCACGGAATGGCGCATCAGCGTGCAATTCGCACCGCCAGTAGACTCTTCGGGCTCCGCGCACGAGGAGACTCAGGCAGAAGGGGGACCATACGAAGCTGAGATACAGCTTCCGAGGGCGGGCAGTAAGGAGGATACGAAGTGAGGAGGATGCCACCAAAGTGAAGGACGAGGATGCCAAGTCGGGAGGATGCGGAGTCAGGAGGAATCGAAGTGACGGGGATACGAAGAGAGGACTGTCGACCCGAATTTTGCTATCGTGTTTTCTTGGGACTATTTGCATCGGTATATCTCACTCTCACTACGCTCCTTCATGTGTGTATAAAGTGTATATTGCAATTTCTTTTATCGTGTCAAACAATGGACTGTCGATCGCAGCGCATGAATCTGCTGAATCTGCTCACTGGGTCTGGAGGACGGAGGGTCTCAGTCGTCGGGGTAAGAGGCAAACGACTGTATAAATCACCTGGAGGACGGAGGGTCTGCTCCAGTGAGTAAGGCGTATGTATGCGTAAGGTAGGTACTCACCTCAGTCGTCGGGGTAAGAGGCAAACGACTGAGGTGATCGATATGTACGGATCGTATATATAGTCCGGAAATGGATCACGTGGGGTCATGCGACATCCATGTGGTTCAGCACACCCCCATCAGCGAAGCGACACGAGACCCAAGGATCTGCAGTGCTTGTGGTGGGTAATGGCAGGAAGGGGTTTGGTGAAAATATCAGCGACCATCTCATCTGTAGGTATCCAAGACGCCGTAAAAGAGCCGTCATCAATATAGGTACGAATAAAATGAAACTTAACATCGATGTGCTTCGAGCGGCTCGTAGTCCCTTCTCCATCCGCGAGGCAGAGCGCGCTACGGTTATCCACCCGAAGGGGGAACGGCGTCGGTAGCGGGAGGCGCAGTGTGCGCGCGAAGAGGCGCAACCAGAGCGACTCGCGTAGCAAGTGCGTCATGGCTACATACTCCGCTTCCGTTGACGACAGAGCGACGCATTTCTGCTTGACGGCGGACCAGGAGACCAGCCCGCCATACAAGAAGATAGAATATCCGGAGACACTCTTCCTCGTCGCGGGGTCAGATGCCCAGTCCGCGTCGCTGTACCCGAGTCCCGTCGTCCGAAGAGCGGAATCAGGTGGTGGGATAGATGCGTCGATGACGGGCGCAGTTGCGGGGTTGAAGCCGTCGTACTGGAGGGCGAGATAGCGCGTCTTTTTGAGATAGCGAAGTACACCCTTGGCCAGCATCAGGTGACCACGAGTCGGGCGCGCGTTGAACTGACCCAAGGCGGTGACGACAAAGGCGAGATCGGGGCGCCCGGTGATGGCGAGCCAGTTGAAAGAGCCGATAAGCGACTGGAATTCGCGCTGAACTTGCTCGTCCGTGAGATGCGGGAAGGCGTCAGGCTGCGGGCGCACGTCGGCCGGCTGCATGGTAAGCGGAACATCGTGCCCAGCACATTCCATCATGCCGTTGGACTCGAGGAGGTCGCCAATGAAGGTCTCCATTGATATCCACATCCTACGCGCAGTGAGGTCGCGTCGGAATTTCATGCCGAGGAAGACATCGATATTCCCGAGATCCTTCAGCTCGAAGTACTGACGCAGGCGCGCAATGAGCCAGTCGTAAAACGGCTCGGAGTTGGTACCGCAAATCCCGTCGTCAACGTGGATGCCGATAATCATCTCGAGGGTGCCGTCTACAAGCGGGACGCTCGGGTCGGGTGACGACGTGAAGCGCGCGAAGAAGACTGCCTGGTCGACATCGCAGACAGTAAATCCGATCTCCTCGAGCGCAGCGCGTAAAGCTGAATACCAGGCGCGAGCAGACTGCTTGAGACCGTAGATAGAGCGTAGAGCGCGAAGGACTTTCGACAGGTCGTACAGTGGGAATCCAGGGATTTGTTTGCAGTAAACGCGTTGGGAGAGAATTCCGTTGAGGAAAGCGACGGAGAAGTCGAACTGTTTCAGGTACCATCTTCGATAGTTGATGTATGCGGCGATGATTTTGAGGCTAGTGGTGCGGACGACGGGAGCGTAAGTATCGCCATATTCTCCGGGACGCTGGAAGTTACCGCCGGCGACGATGCGAGCCTTCGCGAGATGGCAAGGATTACCCGTAACCGGGTCCGCTTTCCATGCGAAGACCCATTGAAGCGGTAGCGCGCGGGCGTCCTTCGGCAGGTCGGCTTCTTCGAAGACGCCTTTCTCGTTGATGCTGGTGACCTCGCGGCAGCAGGCTTCCCACCAGACCTTCGCGTCCGGACGATTCATTGCTTCCGTGAAGGTGCGCGGAGGTCGCTTGGGGTCCCAAGATGGAGATATGGATGGCATTGGTGCGGCGAATGCGATATGTTGGTAGTAGAGATCCGATTCGTTGTCGGTCAGACTCACCCCCAGGTCGGTGAGAGATTGAAGGTGGTCGATGTCGCTCAGTCCGGCGAAGTCATAGAAGTCGGCTCCGGAAAAGGCTGCAAGAGCGATATGATTGTGTTGAATAGCAGCGGCGCCGGCGACTTGTCGTGAGGTGCGGGCGCGGAGATTCTGAACGTATGATTTTCCTTTCTCCGTGAGGTGGAGAGAGGCTTTCGGTCGCAGTCGACCAGCTTCGCGTGAGTCAAGCGCACCTCGGGATGAGGTAGGCAGGACTCCAGGCGCGGCGTCCGACACGGCAGACGATCCTTCAGTTGAAGGATCGTGGACCGCAGACGGGAGCGACGGGGGCGTAGGCGCCAGCTCACCCCCAGAAGGGGGCAGCTCAGCGGGTAACGCGCCGCGTCGGTGCAGCTTCCCTGGCGTGTTCTCGTCGAACACGGCAGTGTGCACAAACATCCGGCGACTCGTCGCAGAGTCGCGGACCCAATATCCTACGCGGTGTTCATCATATCCAACAAATATTCCTTCAAACATCCGCCGGCCACCCTTAACCTCCAGTTCCTTCGGGTAGAAAGCGAATATGCGACATCCAAAGACTCGGAGATGAGCGACGTCGGGCTTCTTTCCAGTGCGGGCTTCGTACGGAGTAATGCCGGACGGGAGCGTAGTAGTTGGTAGTCGATTTCGGACGTACTGGGCGCAAAGCCAAGCGTCCCACCAGAACGCCTGAGGAAGGCCGGAGTCGGCGAGGAGAGTCTTAGTAGTGTCTTCAAGAGTGCGGACGTAGCGTTCGGCCTTGCCGTTCTGTTCGTGGATGTAGGGAGCGGACTGTTCAACAGCGATGCCGGTTTCCTTGAAGTAGTCCATCAAGCGGCCAGCGATGAACTCCAGAGCGCCGTCACATCGAACACGGCGAACAGGGAGGTCGACCTGTCGTTCCCAAGCAGCGACGATCTCGACCATGGCGGTAAAGACATCAGACTTTTGTCGGAGGCCGCGGGATTCGCCCCAGTTCGACTTGTCGTCAACGACCACCCAGGCGTGGATAAAGCGCTCGAAGGAGGCGACAGGGAAAGGTCCGCATGTGTCCATGTGGAGAAGCTCATTGAGATCGTCGGCGCGATTGCCAGGTTCTGCGAATGGCGGGCGAGCCTGTTTGCCAAGCAGACAGCCCGTGCAGCGAGGTGAGGACGAATGCGATCCGACACAGGTGATGCCGGTAGCGTAGGTCTGTGAAGACGACAACATGCGCTTGCAATAGTCCCAGCCTGCGTGCGTGAAACGCCTATGCCAGAGCTCATAGTCCAGAGTCGCCTTGGCGAACACCGGAGCGACGAAGTCGATAGGCGGCATGAGTTCGCGCGAGATCGAAGGAGTGGAGCGAACAATCTCCATACGCAGAAACTGAAGTCGTCCGCGAGCGACAGCAGCGACGCGAATAGGAGGAAGTCCTCGAGCGAGCGGGATGGTAAGGACGGTGTTGACGCCCCAGTCGCAAGAGACCCCCTTCTCGCACATCTGCCCGACGGAGATGAGGTTTACCGGGCAGGAGGGGGCGAGGAAGACGTCGCGCCAGACAATCGGGTACCAGTTACCGTCGAGAGCGAGGACGCGAGCCAGGATAGTACCGCGGCCGACAATAGGAAGGCCAGTTTGCGACGCGGTCTGGACTTCGAGAGGTGGAATATCCTCATAGGTGTCGAAGTCGGCACGAGAGCGAAAGATATGCTTCGTGCATCCCGTGTCTAGCATACCCGGGTGATCATCGGCGAAGGATCGAGCCGAAGACGATGCCGGGGAGAGCGAAGAGATTTCACCAGACAGGGAGGGCGCATTTTCGGCTAGGGCGCTGAAAGCACACAGAGAATAAGTGGAAAATGCGGTGAATTGTTCATACTCGTCTACAGGTCCGGATGCACTGTCTACCCCAGACGGCATCGGCGGAGCGGTAGGAATAGGTATGTAGGCGGGAGCGGTAGGAGGAGGACCCGCTCCCGACGAGTCCGCGACGAAAGCGGCAACGGGCTGAGGACGACCACCCCCAGAGCGCTCCGCGGGTGGACGTCCACCCCCAGAAGGACCCGCACGTCCACCTGGCGGAGGCGGGGCGGCGCGATAAGGTCCGATCGACGCAGGAGGCGCAACAGGAGGAGGACGAGGCGGAGGAGCGGCAGGCGCAGCGGCAGGCGCAGGCGCGCGAGGGACGAACGGTTGGCGCCGGTTCGAGTTCGGGATGGGCACGCGACGCGCCTGGACGATCTTGCGCGCCTCCGTGAATATCACCGCAGCAGGTACGGGCTGGCGCGTATCGATACCCGTACGGAGAAGGCCAATGAGACCAGACCATTGCCCAACGTCGGGCAGCTTCTTCAAGAGAGCGAAGTTCATGCGGACGTCGGTGAAGAGCTCCGGATGGCCTGCAGCAGCTTCGTTAATCGCGTCGAGGCCGCGGCGGAACTGGTCCATAAAGAGCAACATGTCGGAGCCGGAGGTCGAGCGCGGAGCGATGAGGTGGAGCTGCTCTATCAGTTCTTCGACGGTGAAGATGTCGCCCGAGCCGAACCAGCTGTGGATCTCCGCAAGGAAAGCGCGCGCGGTGAGACGCCCGTCCGGGCCATCGGGGGGAGGGTTAAAGGAGAGAGACGGCGCGATGCGAGAGTTAAGGCAGCCAAGGATGGCCGAGTCCGCCTGCCACCAGTTGGAGGCAACCGCGACGTCCTCGTTCGTGCGAATAGAAGGCGGGTAGAGCGGAACCGTATGCGCCGTGGGAGGACCGTTGATTGGATCGTAGGCCGGGACCTTGGTGATGAGGTGACGAGTCAAGGTCGGGCCCGCCGAGTTGATGACGTGCATGATCTTCTTGTGCCACTCCGCGAAAGCGCCGCGTTCCGTAAGCCAGGGTACCTCGGAGATGCCAGAGAATGTAGGTGCTTTGGGAGGGGGACCAGCGTATGCAACGTAAACAGAATAAGGAGAAAAGCGATCATGATATGGATGATCCGGATGGATGGTGGAAGGGTCATAGACAACGAGACCCGAGGGATCGTACCCGCGAGGAGCCGCGGGCATCGAAAGCGCCGCGGGCGCCGCATATATGCCGGGAATCGAACCCGAATGCGGCATCTGCGAGTACGGAACCTGAGGAGGCATCGAGGTCTGAGGATACGTAGAGGAGGTAGGTAAGGTGCCGGGGGGGAGAATAGGCCAAGACGGGCGGTATGCGGAGAGATTGGGGAGAGAAGAATGTGGGACGGAGGTAGCTATCGGCACCCTCGGCCCCGCCGTGGCGGGCGACCTCGTGTGTACCGGGATCTGGGGAAGGGGACGAGGACCAGCAGGTCGCGACGCCCGGGGCTCCGTAAAGGACGACCCCTGGTACGCCGGCCACTGTGTCCGCATATGCGGCGGCACCGCCCGAGGCTCCTGGAAGGACGACCCCTGGTACGGCGCCGTCACGTGATCGGGACGCGTAAAGTAATGCGCGCCCGCGTCCGACGCGTAAGGCGCCGGAACGGACGGCAAAGTAGACGTAGCGAAGGAGAGAGATTGCGAGGGATGATGCGAAGGATATGCAGAAGGACCATAGGGAAGAGGGGGGAGAGAAGAAGGATGCTGAAGAGACATGGAACTCGAAACGTACGTAGTCTCTGGCTCAACGTAGGCGGCGGGCTGGGACGCGGGAGCGAGAGCGGCGGTGGCGAAGGCATGCGAGAAGTCATCGGAAGGCTGAGCGCGCGAAATCGCCCTAGGCGGGTGCGAGATCGGCGTCGGGTACGAAGGCGGGGCGGCCGGGAAAGGCGAGCCGTGCTCGGAGCGTCCAAAGAAAGGATTGTTCATTTCCGGGAAAGGCGAGTCGTATAAAAGCCCAGGGAAGTCGACCAGAGGGGTCCAGGAAGCGAGATTCGAATGGCTTAAGGGCTCATAACCTGCTGAATCTGCTCACTGGGTCTGGAGGACGGAGGGTCTCAGTCGTCGGGGTAAGAGGCAAACGACTGTATAAATCACCTGGAGGACGGAGGGTCTGCTCCAGTGAGTAAGGCGTATGTATGCGTAAGGTAGGTACTCACCTCAGTCGTCGGGGTAAGAGGCAAACGACTGAGGTGATCGATATGTACGGATCGTATATATAGTCCGGAAATGGATCACGTGGGGTCATGCGACATCCATGTGGTTCAGCAGAATCCAAGGATCATCGATAATCATTCGCCTTCAGAAAGGGTCCACATGTAGTAGACGCCTGCGTAGCGTTAGTATCTGCCACCTCAAAGAAGAGCGAAACGGGTAGTACCCAAACTACGATACGGTTTCCAGGCCTCCGTCATCGCCTCCATCTCCGTAGGCGTCAACAACGCGCCCCTGCGTCTGGTCAGCAACGACACAACAATCCCCCAAAACCCACTCACTTAATCTTCTTCTTCCCCGTCAGCCGCGTCCTCAGCTCCGTCACCGACAGCCCCGCCGGCAACGGCGGCGGAGGCCCATCCTCCGCCCCCCTCGCCAGCACCTTGTTCACCGACGGGGTAAACGCTGGCGGCAGGGGGCCGTCCGAATCTTCCTCGTCCGCGTTCGCAGGAACACCATCCGGGCCACCTTCAGTGGGCAGGACGGAGGATTCTTGCGGGTTGAGCATGGACGCGACGTCGGGTACGGCGTCTCTGTCCTTCGCCTTCGTTTTGGCACCACGCTTGACGGACGCATCGCGTTTGACGGAGGCCATCTTCGCAGCGCTGGCCTGCGCCTCCCTATCCTGGTCGCTCAGCTTCTGCGGCGATATCGCCACCGGGTCCTTCTCCGAGTGCAGCGCGAGCACCCAGCGCGCGAGCCCGCGCTGCACGCCGAGGTCGCCGACGGGGAGGATGTTCGGCCGGCGGAGGGAAAACATGGCGAACATGTCGACCGTCCACTGCGAGAGGGAGAGGGGTCAGAATTATTCGGTTTTGCTGCAGAATGGGACAGTGCTCGCGGGGTTTGTAATACTCACGCGACCTATCCCTTTGACCGCGATCAGCATCTCCGCCAGCTCCTCATCGGTTGCATTGAGGAGCTTGTCCGTCGAGAGACTTCCGTCTGCAAAGCGCCTCCCTAGATCTTGTACTGTTGGACGTGAGCGAAGATCCCTTACGGACGCGTAAGAGCAAACTCACTATACTCGGCCTTGCGCTGGCTGAGACCAGCTGAGCGCAAGGTCGGAATTGCGGTACTGGCGACCTGTGCAGGCGTCGGGAAGGATGCGTCTGGGTCTCGAGAACTGGAAAATGATCAAGATACGCATCGTACAAGCAAGCGCAGCCTACTCGGAATGCTGCGTTGGCTTCTCTGGAAGCGATGGGTCGTACAGCCGTCTAAACCTGTGGTTTATGGACCGCGCAGCAAGCCAAGAGATCTGTTGGCCCCTTTGCTACAGCGTCAGTCAACTGCACCGAGACTTGTTGCGTTGCAGAGGCGTATCTCACAATATAGACATCGTGAGCGCCCTGTGAAGGTGGTTAATTCTACATGAAAGCCTCGGTTGAGATATATTCTTACCGGAAAGGATGAACGGTTTCCAGATGCACGTAAGGTTTGCAAGGCAGACGCTTGAATAGCTCCTCGAAACGAGAGTCAACAGAGATAAGATGTCGCTTGGCTTCCGCATAGTCGAAGGTTAGAATCGCAGGCAGAATCTTCTCAGGCTCAGAACCCGGAATCGTTGGAGGCGGCGGCGGAGGAACAAGCTGAGTTTCGCTAGACTCTGCGTCTGCAGCGACACGGGGCGTTGTGGGCTTGGCCTTTGTTGAGCGAGGTTTCTTCGCCTTCGAAGCAGGTGCAGCCTCTGCACCGTCTGCTTTCCGCTTCACAGGGGCCGGCGTCGAAGAGGGCGTTCCCCTTGATTGCGAGCGCGTCGTAGGCATTCTGAGGATGACCACTGCACGTCTTAGCATGCACTGAATGCGCTGACGATGATGGGTGTCAAGAGCAAGTCTGGGAAGAACTTTTGAACTGAATTATTGCCCGCGCAGGCGGCGATAGCTTTGTCAGGAGTGACGACGCGCGCCACCGGCGCCTCGGGATATGCGCACACGTGCCCGCGCGACAACGTTTGAGTCACGGCCCTCCTCCCGGTACCGTTACACGTGTACCAGATGTCTGCGCGACATCCTGGAGTCTTGAGAAATCGAACCACAAAAATCCTCCCCATAACAATTCATTGCATTGCTGTCAGTGCGAACCTCCATTGCGGTGCTATGTACACGTCCATAGGGTCCGTTTGCTGGCTGATTGATAAACGATTAGAGGCGGAAAGTGAAAGACATGCTGTACTCGGGACGAGAGGAGAGAAACCTGTAGACTGTGAAACGAAAGGGCGCGGGATGCGATTGAGAGCAATAAACAACGGGCTGCATGAACAAATATACATGAGAGTACACTTCAGTGCCTCTCGGGAGGTCCGTGAGCCGCTGGGGTCGACACCGAGCGGATGGGATTATCAAGCGAGAGGGAGAGTAAATGGAGAGGAGGAAAAGGCCGTGCCTCAGCGGAGGAGGTCGAGTCGTTGATCGCTCGACGGGTACCGGTATGCGACGAACTGGGGGTCCTGCGCCACGAGCTCCTCGAGTGGCTTGCGCCCCATCATCGACATCCTGTTCACCGGGCCGTTGCTGAATACGCTATGCCGCGAGTTCGAGGTCGCATATCCGTTGGTGAAGGCGTCCTCTGGACCCTCTGAGCCAGACATGCGCATCGACGGCCACTGGTACACCGGAGCGTCATCGTACACCTCGCGCTCAGGCATCGACGGCTTCTTGCCGAAGAGAGACGAGAGGAAGCGGCTCTTGCGCTTGCCTGACGGCGTCGACACGTTGCGCGGGGTGGCCATACCCTTGTCCTGCATGTAGTCCAGGCGACCAAGCGAGCGGCGCGAGTGGCCAAACTCGTTGTACCTCGCACCGAAGCCGCGCGGGTTGCCGCCAACCGGCATCGTGCGCATGTCGACAGGGGGCCGAGCAGAAAGTCCGCCGAATGACTGGCGACGCACCGCCGTCTCGCGGAAAGGCGCCTGCGGAGGCAAGAACTCGCTCGTGGGGGAAGCACCCATGGGCATCATGGGCACGCCGCGCGGATCGTAGGTGTACATCGTCCGTGGACGAGCCTCAGTCGGCGACGGGCGCTCACCAGGCGGCAGCGGGGGCAACGTCTTCTCCCTCTTGAGGGTCGACGCGCCGTCCTGCGTGCCCGGCCTCGGCAGCGGCTGCGCCTGTGGCACGACCGTCAGGCTCTGCGAGAGTCGCGAGCGCATGTCCGGCTCCGACGTCGTCGGGTGCACGCTGCGCGGGCGGCCGCCATCTGCCCGCCGCGGATCCGCATCGACGTCCTCGGATCCGCTGTTGGGCCGCTGTTTGTCTGCATCGAGGTCAAACGGGCCCGATCGGCGGGAAGAGTCGGGGGAGGGCAGGACGCTAGATGGTGCGGTCGACGACGGAACGCCGGCGGAGGAGTAGCCCAATTGCGGCGAGGCGAGGGAGGGCAAGGACGGGGTGGATGCATGGCGGCCGCTGCTGAATTGCTCACCTGGCCGTCGGTCGACGAGATACGAGAGGGGAGGCGGAGGCGCGAGGGGCTCATCCTCAGGTCGAGAGTACGTGCGCGATGGTCGACGGCTGCTGCCTTCGCCCTCGTGCTTCGGACCACCCTTGACGAATTGCCAGACGCGAGCAAGGCCCTTCTTTTTCTTCTTCGCCGTCGAGGAATGTGACTCGGTCTCTTGTACCTCGATGTCAGGTGGCGGCCATATTTGGCTACGTCGAGGCGTGTTGAGGTCAACAGTACCTGGCGGGGGATATGCGCCATACTGCTGTTCTCGTTGGAGGGCGACACTGGACCTAGTCAGCCACCAAAAAGGATGATGAAGAGAGGAAAGACGTACTGCATGTCCATCATGCTGCCCGACATACCAGACGGCGCAAGACTGTCTGAACTCATCCAACCTGGTCGTAAACCCATGAACCGTGACCTGCGTGGTGACGGAGTGCCCATGCTCTGCACATCAGAGAACGACGCTTGGGACATGGCCCGGGGTAAGTCTGGCCGGTCGTGAGGCGAAGTGACTATGCTCATCGGGCGTGGCGACCCAAGAGAGTAGTGTGAAGACGGACGAAGACCGGGGTCTATCGACATGACGTCGATAGCAGAGCCGCGCGAAGACTTGCGCGCACGCCTTTCCTCCTTCCTTCGGCGGTCGCGCGCCTCGCGCTCCTCCTTCCGCACGTCCACATGTTCCACAATCATGCCGTTCTCCAGCAAGGTCACGTCGCGTGAGTGGGACTTCGTGTGGCCAAATGGCGGCTGCGATGGTGACCGGGGAGGCTTGATGCGAACACCGGTCGTATCCCCAGC
>JAMQCK010000756.1:0-16517 GCA_024196135.1 Pleurotus ostreatus/Saccharomyces cerevisiae fusant | reverse complement strand
CTCGATACGAAAGGCGCCTTCGACGCCTTCACAAATGCCTGGTGTCGTCTCGAGCGCCTCACGTTCTACCCTAGGCCCTCGCGCGACAGGGACACAATGCTCAATCTGGAAAACCTCGCCTGCCTCGCCGACCGCTGCCCGCGTCTATCGTATCTGTCGATCCCAATCAACCTCGCAGTGGTGCCGGAGCGCGCCATCTCGACCAGTCCTCCGCTCACAAATAGATCTGTCACCCTCAACCTCGGCCGTCACGAAAATCTGTCTCGCATGTCACGTGCCGACACCGCGGCTATCGCCAAAACCCTGGCGAGCGTCTTCCCCTACCCGACGCTAGCTTCGGTCACATACGATCTGCACGACGCGGCGCCCCGGCCTTGGCACGACGACTCCGAGGAAAGGCGACTGCCTGCATTGGCCACCTTCGACGATCCTGCGGGCCCGCGTCGTAAGCAATGGTTATCGAAGGAGGATATGCGCCGCATCCTGGGAATTGCGCAGCCGAAAGTTGTGGCGGCGAAGAGCAGGACTGCTCAAAGATCCGCCAAGCCTCCGAAGGTCACCCCGACCACGAAGACCAAGGCCGCCGCACCTCGCAAGCCCGCCACTACCGCAGCCGCTGCGCCTGCTAGGACGACGGACGGCGGACCGCAGAAGGCGAGTAACACAGCCGCGAAGCAGTCCGCCGCGGGGAGGAAGGCGGACACATCCGGCGCCAACGCTGTCGCCCGCGCGCGGAAGCCCCCGACAACCGACCCCGCGCGCCCACTGGCCTCGTTCTATGACGCTGGTGGTCATTGTCTCCGCGCGAAGCGGTCTACGCCGCCCGAAGGCCCTGGAAGTCAACACGCCAAGGAACGGAGACGCACAAAAACGGGTGCGTCAGCGAAGGAGGCGCGCGATGGAGCGGCCGGGGAAGGCCTCAAGCGCTCGAAGGCCCGCTAATGTAGTGGGTTCACGCTGGCGTTGAATCTGACGGCCCGGGCGCGACTGAGCCCTGATAGGATCGTCAAGTTGTATATTTATCGAATCTGTGTCTTTGCCATTATTGAAGTGTCTTCGTAAAACACAATGACCCGAAATTTATACAGCACCTGTGACTGAAGCGCCGCTTTTGTTCGATGCTACATCTCTCTCTCTCTCTCTCTATGTCCGATCACGTTGGTCTTCCCCTGCACCCTACCACCGTCAAACACGCGCCCTGGACTCATTGCGACGTCGACCACCCAGAAAATACCATTGTTCATGCGCCACCAACAGAGCGACAGGTATATAGACCCCTGCGCTCGAAGGCAACCTCCACCGCCCAAGACGCGGGAGCCTCAGTCCTGAAGTTGACCCAATGAACAGCAAAGCTCGACTCCTAAAACCCATCAGCAACTAGCCCGCACCGCCCTCCCCACCCACACAACTCACCACATAATAATCATTGATCTTCTCCACGGCCGCGAGGAACGCATTCCCAGTCAGATCCAGGCTCTCCGGCACCGTCGCCTCAAAGTCGTACTCCTTGCCGTTGTCCGACGCAAGCTCGTCGGTCAGGATAACCGCGCCGTCCACGCTCTTCTTGCTCAGGGGGTTGAGCGCGAGGGTGATGGACTGGGAGGATGGCTTGGCGTAGGTGTCCGAGCAGAAGCGGACGGGGAAGGCCTGGCCGCGGGTGACAGTCTCGGGGACGTAGAAGCCGCCGGTGGCTGGGGGGGGGCGTCAGCGAGAGAGGAAGGTGTTGGCGAGAGGGGATGGCGTCAGCGAGAGCGGAAGCCAGAACAAGTGAGGGAAATAAATCAAACGTCCTCGGACCACACTCGGGATAGTCTTCGCGGGTCTGAATGGCAGACGCGCTCGCGAAAGCGACGAGAGAGCTGAAGGCGATGGCGAACCTCATCTTCAGTCAAGCGGAGGTGCTAGAGGGCTTGAGAGACAGAAAGCTCAGTCCAAGGTGTCCTGATGAGGGATCTGCACCCCGAGGTCAGCCTCTTATATACGGTGAAGACAAAGAGAATTTCAACCGACTTGCCTATGTTTCGATACACAGTGCAGCAAATGGTGCGGACGCGGCCTTGCCTGCGCGGGCATGCGTGTATCCTGTATGAAGCCAGGCCTCCGAGTGAAAAATTCAGAATCCAAAGACCTTCACGCCCTCCCGTCCTCCAATCGTCAATGCCGCCGTATTTGTTTCGCTGCAGGTGCGGGAAGGTCTAGCCGGCCCAAAAAGGCATGAGACCCTTGAGGTTTTCCGCCTCGCCGCGCTCTCGAAGCCGCCGTCAGGTGCACCCTGTACTCGGATGCGCGTAGTTCATCCCACGCATATCCGTCGTCCGCATTCAACCTCCGCGAGCACACTCTTTGCAGTACGCCGGAGGTCCGAGTTCCCCTTGACTTTGCTATGTGTGGAAAGCGCCCTCACACTATGATACTCGGGGAAAGACATCCATTTTACCGTCGAGGGGGACCTTCGAGATGGTTTTGTTGCCCGCGACTAGCTGTGATCAGACCTCGTCGCTGGCTGCAAACGTACTAAGTCGAATTCACATCGAGAGATGAAGGCGAGAAGGAAGAGCGCCAGCGTGGGTAAGTCAAGTACAATGGCTATCAATTGCCATTGTTCTCACTTGAGGGCCGGCTAGAATGTGTTGACGCTAGGCTGTCTCGGCCGCCGCGCTCTGTCTCTCTACTTTCGCGGAAGAATCGCCGTCTCTGGGATCGACGCTACATGCCTGCACTCGGAGGGACGGTTAGAGGCGACCAGTGACCCAATGCTGGCAGGATCAACGTTTCTCGCTAGTGAAGAGCGTGGGTGATCGCGGACAGAGGCGGCTCCGTTTGCCGTGTTTGTATCCGGAGGACATCTTATCCTCCCATGACATGACCTCGAGCGATTTCTGCTTTCTGTGGTCTTCTTCGAATTAGGCGTCTGAGGCCGTTCCGATCGCAAGGTGCGTCTTCCGTTCGATCTCCTTGCCAGCGTACTGATCTCACTTCGCAGGCAGACTTGAAGTATCTTTCAGTCATCTTTCAGACCGCAACGACGCCCCGGGAACCCCACGTCCGGCTCCGTCGCTGTAATCCATCGCTGCTGTCTCCTCAAACACGAGCAAGGGATGCGTGTCTGATTCTCGAGCAACGCGCCGATCAGGACCTCCTTCGTGCTGGACGACGTGGGGAGCACCTACTACACGCCTTCCCACTCTCGTCAATCACCACGCCCAAAGTCCAACGGAAGAGCGTCTTTGGCTCGCCATGTAGAACCCCCTTCGCGCCGTCGTCATTGCCACCCAGCTATGACCACCCTGTCCGTGCGGCTATTGCTCGACTGCGGCAATCTCAAGGGAGGCCTCAGCTATGATCGACAGCGTTCGACAGTGGCGTTCAGCTCGCCAGACCGAGGGGTGTAATCAACCGAGTCGACGGCAGCCAAAACTCTGCGCTTTTGACGTCCGTATATGCTGTATTTCTGTATCGCCCTGCAATCATATCATTCCTCTTCACTGCCTACCGTCTTGAACTCTTCGCCGTCTGAGTGCGACTTGAGGGATGGAAAACTTGGTACGTCGCTGTCGCACCCGAATGTGGCGCCCTAAGTGGCACAGCACCATGCACATCTAGTGCTCGCGCACTCAACGCGTAAGTTTCCAATATCTTGCTTCGACGCACATACTGATTTTGTTTTTCTACAGGTCATTTTGGTCGAAGAATGCCGCGAAGAAGATAAGGCGTCGTCAAGCACACGACCGCGGCACAATTGACCCTTCAACGATGTGCGGTGCCACATATCTATCTCTTTGTGCGCGTCGATGTTATTTCCGGTTGATCTGCTTCCAGGTGTGATCTCTCTTTTCTGTGCATGTGCGACACCGCTTTGTCGAGGGCGAAGGGCTGGTGGGAACAGTTGTCACAACCCCGTGACTGGCCATTCTTCAACGCCACCGTCACGTGCCTCGTGACCGACGGCGACCATTGACGCAGAACAAAGCAAGGGTGATCAGTCCTTGTTTTCTCTTGCCTCCTACCATCAAGCACCCAACGAACTTGCTCGCCATGTCCACCAGCGCCGCTACGCAAGTTGCCGGCGTCTATGGGCTCGCATACCACATCCTTAAATGTGCCCAATTCGACTACGGGAATTCCAGTTTGGTGGCCGCCGCCAGATCCAACCGGTTCCTTGGCTCCGTCGCGCTGGACGTTCTATGGGAAACACAGGAGAGCCTCCTGCCGCTCTTCCAAGTCCTGAGCCATTTATTCGAAGTCGAGTTGGAGGGCCGCGCAGTCTGGGACAGCGATCAAGAGGTGTGGGATGAAGGTGCAGAGCCGGACTATTTACGAGTGAGTCTGAATTCGAGTGCACTCAGCGTGTCATTTACATCGCTTCCAGGCAATGTTCTTGGTGGATGCAGTCACGCCCGCGGACTGGGAGAGACTCCAATTTTACGCGCGCCGCATCAAGTCCATCGAAGACGGGCCGCTTCGTCCGTACGAATGGTTCGACATCCACCTGGGGCTTCTTGAAACCTTCGAGGGCATATTCAGCGCTGGAGACGAGAACTCTGTCCTACTCCCCAACATCCGCCGCCTGGACCTCGGCCCGCGCACGATCTCGTTATTCGAGCGGTTCGACTTCTGGCCGGAAACCGGCAAGAACGCGCACCTCATCTTGCGTGAACGGGACTCCGAGCCCAAGCACGTTCCCAGCCTCCGATTCTGCCGCCTCGACCAGCTTCAGATGCTCGGTATCCTGGCCGACGTCCATCTTGAAATGCTCCCTGCACTGCGTGCGATGCCTGTGCTCGAAGAGCTCCATCTCAAGTTCGAAGCGGAAACGTCGAACCCCAACTGCAAGGTGTCGTACGAGGGGGACGACGACGAGGCACACGGGCTGGTCGGCCGTCGCATCAAAGCGGATCCTGCGCCGGGCTTCCATGCCTTGAAGACACTGCGGCTGACGGACGCGGTGTCCATGCACGACTTCACAATCACTCTCAATAATATGGTCGAGGGCAGTCTCAAGCTCGAACAACTGCACATACGCGGCTGGGATATCCACGAGTACGGTCAAAAAGAGGCGTCGAGGGAATTGCACGCCGCCATCCGCGCCTGCTGCGACAAGACCGCGCTGACGCATTTGACCGTCGTACTGCAGGGATGCCGCTCGGATTCGTCCACACCGGAGATGGTCCAGGATCTGCTCGCGTTTCCGAACATCACGCATGCCTGCATCGACTTCGATGGGCATCGCCATCTCAATACGAAGGGCGCCTTCGACGCCTTCACGAATGCGTGGCGCCATCTCGAAAGCCTCACGTTCTTCCACCGACCTGCAAAGCGGTGGGTATTCTACAAGACGATGATCGACCTAGAGGATCTCGCCTGCCTCGCCGACCGATGCCCGCGTCTATCATATCTATCGATCCCCATCAACCTCGAAGTGACGCCGAAGCCCGTTAGCTTAGCTGCTCCCCCGCTCACCTATAGGAGCGTCATCCTCAACCTCGGCTGCCACGAAGATCTGTCCCGCATGTCGCCCAGAGACACTTCCGCTGTCGCGAAATTCTTGGCGAGCGTCTTCCCCTATCCAACGCTGGCCTCAGTCACGTACGATTTGTACGAACCACGGGTCCATCCTTGGTATATCGACCTCGACGATATAGAAGGAGAACTTCCGGCTTTGGCTACCTTCGACGACCCTTCAGCCCCGCGTCGTGAGCAATGGCTGTCGAGGGAAGATCTGCTCCGCATTGCGGGGATTTCGCGGCCGCAAACCGGGGCGGCTAGCGTGAAACCTGACCAAAAACCCGCAAAGCCTGTGATGACCAAGCAGAACACGAAGACGAAGGTCGCCGCATCTCGCAAGCCCGCCACTGGCACAGCCAAAGCTGCCGAAATGTCGAACAGCGAGCCGCGGAAATCGAGTGGCACAGGGTCAACTCCCACTACAAAGCAATCCGCCGCGGGGAGGAAGGCAGGCGCGTCTGGCGCTAAAGCTGCCCCTCGTACGCGGAATCCCACTGCCCAGCCCACAGCGGTTGATCCCGCGGCACCTCTGGCCTTGTTCTATGACGCCGGTGGTCACCTCCTGCGTGCGAAAAGACCCATACCGCCCAAAGCCTCACAAAACCAGGTCGCTACGAAACGGCAGCGCCCACAGGCGGCCGAGGTGGACACGGCAAGTACAGATAGCATGGCCTCTCGTATACCGAAGGTCAACCGGCGGGAGGAACCAGAGACAAGGTTGAAAAGCAAGTTGAGGGCGCGCTAGTCTCACAGGCGGGCGCCAGGAGACGAGGAGGGTGTAGTGGGTGATGGATATGATTCTCGATTTGTACTACTGTATGGTCTAAAGCCTTGCTGTCATAATCAAGCGCATACCGGTTTTCAGAGATGAAGTCTCGATGTCGCTCCAATGCGGTGGTCGGGAATGTCACGTCAGATTCCATTGTTCTGGCCAAATCTACCTCGCATGCGTTCGGATGTCCGATGGCTCACGAGCGCGAACCTCATCTCATAACGTCAGTGAAAAGCGTAACAAGGCGAGCCTCACCTTCTCTATCAAACATGAAGGAGCGAATTTTGAGGCGTTATAGCGTAAGTGACTTTCAATGGGTCGGTCAGGGTCCGGAGTGATGCAATCAACGGCGTGACCCATTGTTCGGTGTCACAGGTATCGCGGCAAGCACGATCAAAGTCTTCTTGTTTCTGCCCACCGCTCGGCAGAGAATATCTCGTAATGTCTGCCAGTGCTGCTACCCAGGTCGCAGGCATCTACGAACTCGCATATAACATCTTCTACGCTGTCCTGCTGGAGTCCGGAAACGCAAGTTTGGTGCCTGCCGCCACATCCAATCGCTACCTTGGCTCAATCGCGTTGAATGTCCTATGGGAGACCCAACAGAGTCTTCTTCCACTCTTCCAGGTACTAGGCCGTCTGACAAAAATCGAACTCCAAGGCCGAAGCGTTTGGAATCCCGATGGACTGCGTTGGGAAGAAGATGAGGTGGACTATCAACGGGTGAGTACGCGAATGTGAATACTCCATCATGGTTATTGATACATCTGGCAGGTCATCAGGTTGAAGCGCGGACGTAACTCGGTCAAGCGCACCGATTGGGAACGACTGCAATTCTACGCGCGACGCATCAAAGTCATCGACGACCGTGACGTGCCGTTTCGACCGGGGAAAGTCGATGATCTTCACCTTTGCGCTGAGACTGTCACAGGAATCTATCGCGCCGGCGCCGGCGCAGTACTCCTTCCGAATCTCCTTCGCGCAGACATTGGTCCACGCCTCATCACGCTGTTCGAGTCCTTCAACTTCTGGCCAGATAGAGGCGACGATGGCCATGCATATCTCGCGCTCCGTGCCTGGAATATGCCGTATAGCCACGATGTCGCCCTCTGTCATCTCGACCAGCTCCAGATGCTTGGTATTCAGATCGACAACAACCTCGCTATGCTGCCTCTTCTGCGCGCGATGCCTGTGCTGGAGGAGCTCCATCTCAAGTTCGAACCGGAGGAGACGAATCCCGACAAGAAGATGTGCCATGTGAAGGAGGACGATTGGGATGCATGGGGGCTGACAGGTCGCAAGATTCTTGCGGATCCGGGGCCCGGCTTCCACGCGTTGAAGAAGCTCCGCCTGACGGATGCATGGTGCATCGACGACAACATCACCGCTCTCAAAAACATGGTCGCAGGTCCCATGAAGCTCGAAGGGCTGCATATACTCGGCTGGGAGTCAATCGAGTCCAAGGAGGAGCCGGCGGTCAAGAGGATGTACTCCACCATCGGCACCTTCTGTGACAGGACCGCGCTGACGCACCTTACCGTCGTATTTCAGGCATACCAGCATCCTACTCGCACCCAGGAAATCATCAAGGACCTCCTTGTCTTTCCCAACATCACGCACGCCTATCTGCACACTCTTGGCGAGCACGTAGACCTGAACCTTGCGCTCGATGTGTTCTCCAGGACGTGGCCCCATCTGGAAAGCCTTATTTTCTTCTGCAGGCCAGAATGCACGATATACACTGATGCTGTCGAGCTGGCCACGCTCGCGTGTCTCGCTGACCGGTGCCCGCGTCTATCCTATTTGTCAGCCCCAGTCTCCCTCTATGCAATCCCGAAACCCATAGTCCCGCATACCACGTCGCTTCTCAACAGGACAGTGGTATTGAACTTCGGGCGTGGATACGACCTCTCCGAGGAACCTCGAGCCGTGGTCAGGGCAGCCGCTAAATTCCTAGCGAGCATCTTTCCGTACCCGACCCTGACTTCCGTCACCTACGACCTCGAAGTGGAGGATGCGGATGAGGATCATCCATTGCACTATCCAACTCTCGCGCTGTACGACGATCCGTCCAGTCCGCTTCGCCGCCAGTGGCTGTCAGCGGAGGACTTCCGCCGCATACTGAGGATCCCAAGGGCGGGGACTGCAACGGCGACAAAGGAGGAGCCAGCGGGAAAGCCCGCGCGAGGAAAGCGGAGTAGGAAGGCGAAGACAAGTAGGACTCGAAGGGCCGCCACCGACAAGGCTACGACTACGGCCGATAGCGCGTCGCAGGATCCGCCGAGTGCGGACCCTCCAACCGCCGCGAAGACGTCGATCACAGACGCACGCGCGAACGCAGCTATTCCTGAAGCGTCGTCCAGCAGATCGAAGATCGCTGCTCAGCCAGCGGCGATAGACCCCACGCTCCAGATCTCTTCATTCTACGATGCTGGTGGTCATCGCCTTCGTGCGAAGCGCTCTACACCGTCGGACGACTCGCAAATTCAACTTCCTGCTAAAAGGCGGCGTACCGGCGCTTCTCAGCTCGTCGACGCTGATCAGCTCGTCGACGCTGAAGCCACGCGGAAACAGGCAGGCGACGCGCGTACGAAGGAGACGTCGTAGACCAGAGATCGGCGTCCCCTCAGGCGCTGCTCTGACGATGTACTCAGGTGAAGGGATCCAGCTCGAGATGTGCTGATGTACTCGTGTATGTACTATGCGTATGCGACGTAAATTCGAATGCACCCGAACCCGTGAATCCTACTGTACAGCTCATGAGGTACTTACTGTGGTAAAGTGAGCCCCGAATCGCCACTGGTAAGGGGCATTTCGCCAAAGTTGACCTTTCTTCGGCTGAGTAATAGAAAATAAGCGCCGCATAAAATGCTGCTTCAGGTGCGATGTACCGAAAACCAACGCCTATTCATGTTCACGTCAACCTTTAAACCTCCCCCGATTAAACTGCAACAATAAAATGCGCCCCAAACATCTAGATATCGTATAGTGTCATGTACGAGTACTTGGGTAATCAAGCAATCCGAACGGCCGCCATTTTCTCCTCTATGCCCAAGTCTCCCGAGCCGCCAAGAATCCGACCGAGGTCGTCGAGAGACAGCCACTCGCGGCGAAATTGGCCGTAGGGATCGTCCTTCTCTGCCAGCGCCGGCGTCGTGCCCTTATAATAACGCGAGTGGAAAACCATGGCTAAGTGCTCGTCGAGATCGTCGTATGTGATGGACTTCAGTGTCGGGTAGGGAAACACGCGGGCCAGGAAATTGACGGCGGAGGTCACGCATTCCGTCTCTATCTCCGACAAGTCCCTCTGGAGTCCAATATTGAGTACGAGGCTCCGATCCAGGCCCGAGTGGGCGATGGGAATGGTATCGGAGAAGGAAGTGTAATCGACCTGCAAGGAGAGATACGAGAGCTTGGGGCATCGGTTGGTTAAGCATGCCAAGTCACGCAGACGCATGTTGCGCGGTTCAACCTTTTCCTGAAAGAAAACCAAGCTCTCGAGTTGCGGCCACGCTTGCGTGAGGGTGTCAAGCACGGCGCCGAGATCCCTGCAAAAGCCGCAAATATCGAGAGTCGCGTGCGTGATATTCTGAAGCGCCCCGAGCCCTTTGAACATCGCGCGGTAATCTTGCATCCGGAAGATACCATCGAACTCGGTCGTGAGCGTGAGGTGCGTCAGCGTGTTCGGGTTGCAGCGCCTGAGGATGGCAGAGTGCATCACCTGCACTGGCTTCCGGTCGTCGGCGCGATGCTGCCAACCGCGAATATGCAGCGACTTGAGCTGCAGCCGGTCCGTCGTGATGTTGTCGAGAGCAACGGCTATGCATCGCAGGCGGACTGGGTCGGTGAGGCGCAGCGTGGTCAGCGCAGGAAATCCTGGCGCAGGATCCGCTCGTAGCTCGCGTCCAAATAGCCCTTCGATCTTGTAGTCTTCATAGTCCCCCGCGCTGCTCCTAGCCAGGGTAAAGTCCTCCGGCTCGAACTTGAGATGAAGTTCTTCGAGGTGCGGCAGGTTGCGCAAAATGCGGAACATTCTAAGCTCGTTGTCCAGCATGATACCGAGGGAGCGGAGCTTATCCAGTTGACAAACGCGTCCGAGAAGAGTGTGCGGGCGGCGTAGGTCGTGCAGGCTGAGACATGGCATGTGCGGTGGTCTTCTGCGCTGTGTGACCTTGAAGTCCATTGTCTCGCACAATTCTTGGGAGCGCGGGCCGAGTTCCAGGCGATAGACGTCGGGGAGGAGCACGGCGCCCGGACGGATTTTGAAGATGGCGTGGACGAGATCAATGTCGAAGTGCAGGGTGTTGTCTTCGTCCGGGTCAAGCACTGCGTCTTCAATAATCTTGATACGGCGAGCGTAGAACTGTAGCCGCGCCCAGTCTTTTGGTCCGAACGAGAATTTGCGCTTGAGCTCCAAAATTGTCTGCGTGGGAGTCAGTCAGTGCCACAAAGACACGCTGGGTCAGGCGACGCACATGAACCTCAGGCTCCTCCATGTCCTCATTATTCTGTCTGTCCTTCGCGGGTTTGAGCACAAGGCGCGTGTTTGTCTCGGCTTTGAAGCCATGTTGGAGAACCATGAAGAGCGGCAGGAGGCTCGTCTGCCGCTCCCATAGGACGTCGAGCGCGATGTCGCTGATGATTTTGTTGGCGATCGTGAAGGGGACGACACTCGGATTTCCGAACTGGCGGCGAGCGGTATGGAAGATGAGTGACGCGATGTCGTAGAGCTCGAAGACGCGGCTGGCAGCGCTAGGGGATGAGGCGGCGTCGAGGGACGGGGCGGTGCTCGTAGACATTGCGACGTCGGAAGACATGGCGGCGGATGACGGTGGGAGTCAAGTACAAAGACGAACGACAAAAAACGATCGAGCTTTGTCCAAGCTTGGCCCGACGACCAACATGCGGACGGGGGTATGTCCTTGTTTGGCCAACAACAAATCGTCAACGCTTTGTCATGTGAAGCACATCGCGTGGCGGTCACGACATGCTTTGTGGCGCAGCATTATTCCCCCGGTCTCCCGTCATAGACCCGAAAAGCGATTCGTTCGTTTCGCAAGGTCGCTGGTCAATTCAGCAACTTCTTCAGCCGGCAACGTCAGGCAGAAATTCTGCGTACGGTGCCCGATCTTCGACATGCACATCCAGGACATGAATTGCTCATTTCATTGCAAACGGAGTACGCAAGTGTTGAGTCGAAATCTGAGCCGGACCATCTGGAGGACTTCGAGGCAAGTGCAATTCAGTACGACGTCTGCGCACCTGAGAGACTGGCGACATGACTGCGAGCTTCAGGCTCGCATCAAGCCACTGCACAACAGTCAGCTAGGGCACAGTCGAACAGAGCAGGACCTCATACCTCGCATGACCAAGTTGGCATGACCGATGCGAGAGGTCGAAGACGGGCGCGGCATTACCCACTCAGATGCTGGGCGCACTCATCGTTCGCCAAGCAGGCAAGCGGAAGGCGAGACTAGTATCTCACTCTCGAGCAAGTGAGAAGCACGACACATTTAGCCTGCCGTGTCTACAAGGTTATCTATCCGGTCAAGATTACGATATGCAAATGCCCTACGACGACGTTAGTAACGAGGATGATGACCACAATTAGAAGATCGACGTACTTCTACGCAGCTCATATTCTGGGCAAAAGGTAATCAACCGGCACTCCTCGAGTATCGGTTTGAGCGCTGGATATGCAGGTCTATTCCTCCTCTCTTCGCCTCAGGTGCCCAGACTCAATGCCGCAATCATTGCCCATCAATGTCAACCTACGTCTCCAAGCGGTTCTGGATGGAGGATATATCCTGTGATCAATCGAAAGGAGAAGCGTGTCTTCGCAGGATCGTCAGTACCAAGTCAAGAAATACGCGCTCACCGACGTCAAGGCCATGCTACTTGCTGAAAGCAATCCTGAGCTTATGGAAGCTCTGCGCGCGACTCATCACCAATTCACTTATTCAATACAGTCCGGGGGAACATGCGAACTGCCGCTCACCCTTTTCCCTCACTAGAGGCGCAGCAAGTTCGGGTAGAGCCGTGTCGACAAAAATGAGCGGTAGCCAGACATCCGGTAAGTTTTCTGAAGCTACACAAGGGCGAGCGAGATGCACATACGCCCGGAGACTGCACAAGGTCGAGAGGAACAAGAGCATGGCGAGAACAATGGGACCATCCAAATTCAGCATTTTCACTTGAGGGCCGGCTGATTGATCTTGGGGCGACAAACGATCCTGGACGCCGAACACCTGCAAGCCCTCCGCTTCAAGCTCGATATCGCCCATAGGGGTTCTGCACCGTGGCCAACGTGCTACCACCAGAATCCGCATATCCCTTACCTCGCTCATCCTCCGGGCATACTGAACCCGACATCCTCGCCGTGATCGAGCGCCGAAGAACTCGGCCTAGAAGTGTTTGGTATGCAGGACGACTTGTCCAAAGGCTTCCTCAATGCGTCGCTGGACCGACCGGAGAAATTTAGAATGGCAAGGTAATTGCGAGGGATCTTGCGGGGTTGAAAGGTGCGCTTGCAACGCGTTCTGTCATCGTATCGAGACTCAGACGCTCGCTCAGAGGTCGATCCTTCGCGTGGACACGGCCTTATCTTCAATACAATTGTTAGGGGCTTCCCTCCTTCAGGCGCCTGCGTACGCGTTCCCTCACCTTCGATCATCGACATCAAGCTCGTTCACCGCTCCCCATCGACTGGCCGACGGACTCAGAACTACGCCCCACTGACTCTCCCGATGGACGGCTCAAGGCTCACGATCGACCACGACCTCATCTGATTGCTGACATCAACGAGGTTTGAGCGAGGAAGGGCAGCGTGAAGACTGAGGGCGCCTTCGATATCGGCGGCGCATCAAGCACGTAGTCCGTACCCCCGTCCTTACAGCACGATCAGCGCAGCGAAGGCATGGACATTGTGAGCCCTTCAGGTGTACGCCGCCTTCAAGCTCGCTGTACGTACCCACGTCTCCGTGTACACCTATCGCCGACTTCGGCTTTGCAATATCATCACTGCTGAACACTCGTCCCTTGCGAATAGCCATGCGTCCGTCATCTTTCTCGGTCGAATGTCTCGACATAACCCTACTTGACCAGTACACTCGTGAGGGCCTCATGATATCAGGCGGTAACGATGCAAGCTCACAACCTCGCCTTTTCAAGTGAGAGGAAGCTGACGGTCCTGTGCAGGGAGCTCAGTCGCATCGGGAACTGTCGATTGCACACCAGCACAAGCCTAATCCGTAGATCTTTGCTGTGACGGAACGCATCGACGAGCTCGTAATACTTCCAAGCGAATGCTGTTCGATGACGCCGGGTCATCGGTCGATGGACTTGCGTGAGTAGCACTCCAGTACGTCCATCGTCTGTAGCCTCATAATCCTTCCAGCTTCGCGCTCGTCTTTGGTATACGTGCCCGTGATCATGGTCAAGCTTCGCCGCGTTCTGCGTATCGACTCTCGAGTTACAGTGGCCACCCAACTCGCGTGCTCCTGACGTGAGCTCACACGCTGGTTCGACTGCGGTATGTCATTCTGGCGTTCGAGTTGGCTTTGTTCCCCACCACAACCAACACCTCCAAGCGTGCCACAAACGACTTCCTTCAGCTGCCCTGTTTAACGACTCGGGTGTTCGGTATAGCAGCTACATCGGCGATGGCGTCTAGCTGGTACGTGGTCCGAGTCATTCACGGGCCATCTTCGAAGCTGAAGCTCTCTTTGTTCTCAGTCCGCCGCCTCAAGAAACGATGTTCGGCGTATCTGATAGGCCTAGGTCGCAGCCTGCGCGAGAGTTCGGGCCTTTCCGGTGGGTAACCCATCCTCTTCTTCGAGTCGTTTTCTCAATCATCCCATACAGTCATGGCTTCGACCGGTCACCGGTGACTCAAGACAAACGGCTCGGCGAAGGCGGTCACCGCCTAGGATTCGCTCAGCCATATTCACAGCGCGCTCTACTCCATCGCATCAGCGCGATTGGCCAGCTCGACGATATCTTTCCATTCGGTCACGATCAATCTAATGAGACTAGCACACGAAGGGAACATCTCCAGTATAACTCAGCCCTCGCGCGCGCTCCCGGGAACGCATGGTCATCCGCCGACAACGTTCCCTTCAGGCTGGATCCGTGTCTCCCTTCCTCTGACACGGCTACTTTCCGACCCTGGAACACGCAGCACGCGGCCCTGAACGCGGATGTGGACTACGAGCAGGCCGC
The DNA here is from genome assembly GCA_024196135.1 of Pleurotus ostreatus/Saccharomyces cerevisiae fusant. Lineage (NCBI taxonomy): Eukaryota > Fungi > Pleurotus ostreatus/Saccharomyces cerevisiae fusant. Next base: position 2,020 of record JAMQCK010000756.1, on the reverse strand, counting down.
TCGATACGGGGAACACTCCGCCGGGAGGCCGATGCAACAAGCTATTGAGTTCGCACGGCGGCCCGAGCCAGGAGCGTGCTTCGGCGACACGTTGGACCAGTCAGCGAACGTCACCGCGACGGTCAGCTCCGAGGATCCTTTCGCTCACACCACGCGGAGCATGCCTTTTGAGGCTGAGTCTTCGTTCAACGAGTTCTCGACGCAGTCGCCCCCGTCTCGATTGCCTTATTCGCACTCGGTACCTACCGCGTCCTCTCCGTTTGGCACTCGTTATGACTCGCCAATGAATTCATTGGACTTTGGCGCGCCCCAAAATATGTCTGAAGCAGCGATGCCTCAAGCGGTACGACGACCGCTTGAGGCAAGCATTCTCAACACTTCCGTCACGAGTGACGGTCAGACTTCTCCTGCAGTCGCATGTTCCTCAACTTTGGGCGGGCCAGGCAGAGCGCCAATTGTAGCCCCGCCTTCGCGCCTCGATGCGACACACAAGTGAGCGATTTTTACCAGGATGGTATCCGTTCATATCTGACTGAATCATCAGTAACCACAAACAGTGCTATGACCAGGAACTTCGGCCTCGAGAGGTTGCCTCTGAGCCTCTTCCGACACCGTCCGTGATCGTGAAGAAAGGCATCCGCTACCAACCAGCGCGTGAGACCAGGAAATATTGGGAGGCATGGGCAGAAGCCTTAGGCTGCTCTCTCGAGGATATAAGTTCCATATACTCGAGCCACTGGGTGCCCTACAGAATGCAGGGCTGCAACGGATCTGACCGCGGCTGCAACCGAGTCTTCGACGTCGTGTCCCGTAAGCACGAACTACTGGACCACATCAGAGAACTCCTCGACAGTGTCTTCACGAACGGGCGCGAGCGCCGCATCTGTCCTTGGGTCGGGTGCATGAAGATGAAGAACAGGGACACCACCTCACGCGCGCGAGAGACCACTTCTGCGCTGAGGAAGTCGAGTGTCCCTTTGTGGGTTGCACGAGCGTCGCGAATCAACCTAATGGATACACTATACATCTGCGGCAGACCTGTCGAGACGCGGCCGTCGTTCGAGCGAGAGCGCGGCTCACGTAGGTGGAGGGAGAGAGGAAGGTAACGAAGACGCTGGGATTGGAACCTCGTGTAGTCGTTCCGCTGCAATGGACTGGACTGGACTGGACTGGATTACCCGAGCGGTCCCTTAAGGAACATACGGGGTGCCCGTACTACGGCATACAGTGCTAATGTACGCGTTACGGAGCCGAACGACACACAGAATCACCATTGTAGCGAACCCAACACGAGTTCGGCCGCCTCCTGGTCTCTCCCGCAGGCCGTGAGTCACAATCCACCGTCCTGGTTACCTTTCCCATCCGAAGCAGCCACCCATGCGCATGTGGGCGGCGAGAAAGCGCGATGCATGCCGAAGAGCTGTAAAACGTCAAATGCGAACTTCCCCAGTGTAGCGCAAGTCGTCGGGTGCGCGCAGAGGGCGTGAATCCAGTTGGCGGGATCCTCGGAGCACCCGCGAATGGAGGGGTCGACGTCGGCGACGTTCTCCCAGAAGCGCATACGCAGGCTAGTTAGGTCCGCCCGGGAGTTGCATAAGAACAGCGCATGCACACCATCCTCAATGCTGTCCTCGCAAAAACGACAGCGGCGCCACTCACGTGCGATTGTAGGAGGGGTATAGGTTCGGACTTCTCGAGTTAGAGGCGAGGCTTAGGCGCCTTATATTTCCTATTTTGTTTACTTCCATTGTACTGTAGCACGTGCGGAGTCACGCGGGCGCGCGATCACGCCCGCGGGGACTCCCGGGAATATCACTTCACATCTCACCTTCAGCCCGTCGGATAAGACGCGAGACTGAGGCCGTGGTTAGTGAGGAAAAGGGTCTGCGAGCTAAGACTCGGGACTCGAATCTGCGCTAGTTGGTCTTAGTGACGGCTACGTGGGTATTCTCGCTACTGCGACCACCTCGCTCTGTCGCGTCCCGCTTGCAGAGTCCCCGCGCGGCAGCACGACGCCGCA
>JAMQCK010000755.1:0-16527 GCA_024196135.1 Pleurotus ostreatus/Saccharomyces cerevisiae fusant | reverse complement strand
ACAAGGCGGCGGGGCTGGGAGGGGCGGACGAGGACCCTCGGCGCCTCCAGGCCGGTCTCCCGAGCCAACGTCCGCTCAGCACCCCCGCCCATCGTCGAAGCTGCGTCCTCGCCGTCGCGCGGGGACGTCTCTGCGCCCTCAGTAGGTACATCTGCGCGTTTTCCGCGCGAAGAAAGCCCCTCGTTGAGCGCCTGCCCGAATTTCTCGATTTTCCCGCATTTTTCGATTTTGATCGCGGCACTTTTGGCATCAAAGCAAGGATTTATGAAACGACAGTAAGTAGCGCCCCTACAAGTATAGCCATACACACCGAGCCGCTCCAGCCTGTCCATGTTCGTACATTACCTAGCGCGCCATTGACCGGGAAGAAGCCCTCAAGGTCTCCGCCGTCGCCTGCCATGCCGGTTGTGGTGTACATCGCGGTGACCCTGGGACGAGGAGTCAGCATCGAGGGAGGGGAGGGCGCATCATATGGAGGCGAAGGCGCATCATTTGGAGAGTCAAGACGCGTGCAGAGAGAAACATGCAACTCAGTACGCACGTCGAGGTCACCGGCTCGCCGTTCTGCGTCGTCGTGATCGTAGTTTCCTGCACGACGACGACCGTGACAGGCATTGGGGTCTCCGTTACTGTCGGGAAGGTGATGGTCGCGCCCGACTCGACGACGGTGACGGTGTAGATGGTCGGCGTGGGCTGTGGTAGGCGTAATGAGTCAGCGAAGCCGGAAGTTGACCACAGAAATCAAACGCACCTGCGCTCTGGTAGAATCGGGAACCTTTGTCTCGATGGGCATCGGATCGTCCGGCAGGAAGGGGATCTGGGGCAGTGGTGCATCGTCCTGCGGTTGAGGTTGCAGGTCGTTCGTCATGGCCTTGCATTTCTCATCGTCGCCTGCGCGGGGTCAATCAACCGTGCACAGAATTGACCAAAGGCACTCACTATCCGAATGCTTATCCCCCTCGTTGATTGTCACGCCGATGGGTGTGATGATGAAGTACGCAGTGTCATTGACATGCGACGACTCATAGAAGGTGAGCTACGTGAACCGTTCGACGTTAGCCTCAAGCATACGCCTATCTAGTTGCACCACGTACGTTGTAGTTCCCGCCCTTCGTGCATGCAGGGATCGGCCAATTCAGATGGCGCACGCTGCCGTCCTCGTATTCCAACAGGCCGGGACCGCTGGATACGGTGTAGTTCATCCCCGTCTCTTCGGAGACCAAGTAGATCTCGAGAAGGTCGAAGCGGGTGGGCTGGTCGGAACCGGGGAAGGTGCCGTCCAGAGGGATGTGACCATTGCCCGAGACCTACTTACGGCAAGGTCAATGTCTGAGTGTGAGGGGAATGCGTAGAAGGTTTGAGGTGAGAGGAGCATGAAGGGGACACGAACCTCAATGGCGATGGGGAGTTGACTGCCGACTGTGTAGGGACTGTATACGCGATCACGGTGCGCGTTGGAGGAGGATAGGTAATGGAGAGGTAGGGACGTTCGTCAGCCACACATCTCAACTCAGAAGGTAGTCCACATACCTGTTAGGGAAGGGAGCGTCTATGATCGACAGGCCGAACGTGAAGCTCTGTCCGTTCACAAGCTGCGAGAAGGCCGCGGCTGGGCTGGCTAGGCTCAGCAGCCCCAGCAGCGTGCGCAGCAGGAGCATGGGAGCGCGATGAGCCTCGAGAACACGATGAGCCTGCATCGCTGGTTCCGGGCGCGAAAAGGAGTGATTCGCGGCGGTCGGTGCAGGGAGAACGAGTGAAGTCCAAGATGTGGACGGTTAGAGAGATGCGAGAGCCGCCAGGGCTCGACCGTGACGAGCTCAAGATGGAGGCTCAGGCACTTCGCTGGGGAAATGTCGCTCGCTGATGTCGCTTGTCGGCAGGCACCGGTCCCGTTGTGACGGGCCGTTGTTCAGAAGTTGAGGTCGTTGTCAGGCTATTGTTCCGAGTAATCAAGGCAATTTAGGGACGGGGAAACATGTGGGCATTCGCAAGCGGGCTATCTGGTCATGGATATATGAAGTTCAGAATTCTGCTTCATGATGGCGATGTTCAGAGAAGAACAATGGGCAATGCCCAAAGTACAATGAACTCCCGAAAAGGCAAGATCTCATTATAGACCTCCGATTAGATCAGCTCGATCACTTCCCCTCACTTTCCCTTCCTCATCATCCTTGTTGGCCGACATACATTCTTCACGCCTGTCATCTATTCACAGTCCCCCTCATATCCCCTGACATCCGAAACATGGCCGCAACATCCAGCAAGGGACCCGTCATCGTAATCACCGGCACCCCAGGAACCGGCAAAACCACCACGGCCCAGCTCCTCGCGCAAGAATCCCCCGTCCCGCTCAAGCACATCAATGTTGGGGACTTCGTGAAGGAGAACAACTTGTATGAGGAGTACGATGAGGAGTGGCAGAGTTACCTACCGGATGAGGATCGGGTGCGTTGCGCTGCTATGTTCATGTATAGTCGTGTTAAACGACCGCTCCACGCAGTTACTGGACGCGCTTGAGCCCATCGTCGCAGAAGGGGGTGTCATTCTGGACTGGCACTCATGCGAAGCGTATCCCGAGCGGTGGGCGGACCTGGTAGTCGTTCTCACCTGCGACCACTCCAAGCTCTGGGAACGATTGGAAAAGCGGTTCGTGGCGCTGTCCTCCCCCTTCCCCCTCGCGCTCTCCCCTCTCCCCTTCACTCACCGCACTCCCCTCACCGCCCTCGCACCTTTCCTTCCACCTTCCATACTGATCACCTTCCCAGGAATTACCCCCTCAAGAAGATTCAGGAGAACAACGAGGCCGAGATCATGCAGACCGTGCTACAAGAAGCGCGCGACTCGTACCCACCAGAAATAGTCGTCGAGCTACAGAGCGAGACCACGGACGACATGGAGTCGAATGTGTCGCGCATCATCCAGTGGATAGAGGCGTGGCAGAGCAACAAGGGCCAGGCGACATAGCATTAGGCTTTGTATCGACATGATTATCAGTCGATGGATGTCAGTACAGGTAACGGGACGGGATCATACTCGCACGGAATAGAAGCAAATCGTACGTCGAGCTTAAAGCAAGAAGCGGACATGGCAGGGCAGTCGACGCGCTCAGCGGCGACGGCGAGTAGGACCAGGCTTGCCAGTGAAGACCCACATATGGGTGCGGCGGTTCTCGAGGGGGAAGCCGTTGGGATGCGTCTCCTCGTTGCGGAGGCGCCCCGCGGTCTTCTTCTTCCCCTCCAGGATGCGCATCTTCTCGAAGTACTGCGCGACACGGTCAGTCTAGAGAACTTCTGTCTCAAGGATGCACGTACGATGTAGGCTGTCAGGGCACGTCGTATGTGAGTGAAGAACGCCAACAACTGCGTACTAGGACGTACCTTTGGGGTAGGTCGAGTTGCCTCCACCGGCATCGCGCTCCTTCGAGGCCACTAGGAGCGGCGCGTCAGTCAAGTTGAGGGCGAAGTGCATACGATACTCACTGAAGCGGCCGAATGAGTTGCTGTTGACGTTGCCGATGTCCCTTAGCCATTGGGCCCTCTGAACTCTGTGAGCTTGGATCCTCACGCGCCCCAAGGGGACCACGGATACGCACCACGAAGCCGGGAGTCTTCTCCAGCAGCCTGATCTTGCGGCGCACCTCCGCGCAGTCGTCGTACACGGGGACCATGTCCTCCTGCAATGATACGCGTTAGCCCTGAATACCGACGCGTCGACAACCGCAGCCGTATTCACGTACATCCTCGCCCTCCAGCTTCACGTCCTGCCAGCGCTTGGGCTGGTCCCCATCGTCTTCCACATCCTTCTCCTTCGTCTTGCGAGCCCTCTTCTTCGCAGGAGGGGCCGCAGCTTCCTCGACGACCTCGATGTCGTCGTAATCGGAGTCGGAGTCCACGACGTCGGACTTGCGCTTCGCTGCTCTGGGGGGCATCGTGGATGGTGAGGAGCTCGAGTACTATGCTATACGAGGCAAGTAAGGGGTGATGAGAACGATCAAAGTTTCTTGCGTTTATGGTGGGAAGGAAAAGCTTATCGGCGCGCGGGGGATTTATACGCAAGGGGGAAGGTGACCGTCGCGGTGTGACGTCACGCGTCTTGTCAACAATCAGGGAGGCGTCAACAAGGTGTTGAAGCTCAGCCAGCGCGGGAGATTTCTGTGAGACAGTGAGAGATGCATAACATATATCTTGGAAAATGCGGACGTGACGAGGAGCGGACTTGTGGCGCCTCGATATTGCCGTAATGCCTTGAGTCCGACCTGTCATGTGATCGCGTTTCTGTGGCGAACGGCCCGATCACCAGTTCGCGTTTCGGTCTTCGCTTCTTACCATCATGGACCACACCAAGGCCGACTCGACTCTCTGCGCTCGCTGCCTCGGTCCCCTCCCCGACGCTGTTGAGACCCCTCCCTCTGTGTGGGACAACTTACGCAGTGGATGGCTGCCATCGTCGCACGTCGAGGTAGAGACTATCCGAGCGACCGTGTCCGACACACGCCGACGCATGTTGGTCGTCGATGAGGAGCTCGCTTCCCTTTCGGACAGACTTGCGCGTCTGAGCAATGTCAAATCCGCTCTGCAGCGCAACTCGGACGCTCATCAAGCCCTGCTTGCACCCATTCGTCGCTTGCCGGTCGAGATCGTGATGGAAATCTTTCGCTTCGCGAGTCAAGATGCGAAGGACTTTATGCAGAGGTGGCCAACGATATTGTCCGTCAGCTCAGTGACCAAGGTTTGGCGAGGTGAGTATGACCCCCTGTGGCGACGACGTTAGCTCACTATCAGACGTAGGCATCGCAATTAGCATGTCAAGGATATGGGCTGCACTTCCTCTCAATTCGATCCAGGATGCACTTCGTCGTTGGTCCGTACCCCGACAACGCTCGGCCGTAAGCCGCGCGCGAATATACCTATCCCGAATCGGCAACGCAACCCTGAGCGATTCTTTGGTCTTCACTACTCGACCTGCATCTGCTCTCGAGCTCTTCAAGGAAGCCATGGTCCACAGTGATGCAATTCGGGCTCTCCACATACGAGAGTGTGGCTTCTTCGAGATATTCGGTAATCGCTCATTACCGCGTCTGGTAACAGTGTTTGGCGACGTTCGCGCTCTTTCATCTTCCGGACCAGATGAACATTGCGTCTTCATGCGTGCTCCTCGTCTCAGCCGACTCTATCTCACGAACGTACGCGAACTACCCCAGGAGCACAAACTTCAGCTGCCGTGGTACCAGATCCATGTTCTTAGCACGAAAACCATGACAAATGCCTACGCCTTGGATGCCCTTGTCGCAAAGTGTCCAAATCTGAGGAATTGGAGGCATCGAGAATACGATGACGATGACGATTCCTTGGACGGTCCCAGCTCTCCCACGACATCGCACCTTAGGCTAGAGCAGCTGCAAGTACTGTGTGTCGATTCGGACGACATCTGCGACTGGCAGCACAAATGGCTGTTCGACCATCTCACGACGCCAAATCTCAGCAGACTCTTCGTCAATTGGGTGGACTGGCCCGTCAACGCACCGAAGGATGGCGTTGCCCGTTCTCCAAGTTCCTGCCCACTTGCAAAATTCCTCGCGCGCTCGAACGGAGTGCGCACGTTGTTGCTGAAGAACTCGTCGAAGCTCGAGCAGGAATACGTATTCTCCCGGGATGCCCCTTCAAGCATCGTTAACCTCAGCATATCCGGCGCGGAGGATGTACCTCTTGTGCCGTCCTCCGTGACCTCGCTACGCGCGACGGAGGTGCTGCCTGCCTTGCGACGGCTGATCCTGAAAGGCGTCAAGCTTGACAAGGGACCTCGCGACATCATCGCCGAGATGGCCGCAGAACGTGCGCGCAAGAATGCCCCGTTGGCCACTCTCGACGTGAACGGAGATCTGGACTTGGCTGAACGGTAGAGTCGGTTAGGTGTGGTCGTCCGGGACAATGCTCGTAGGTCCATTACAGGCTACAACGAAATTACTTAATGCATCGTCTTATATATTGCTGGTCATCCTGTGGAATATAATGCTCTGGCACTTGGGATACATGACTCACGTAGACAGGTCTGCTTTGCATGATCGGTCACCTTAAGGCAGTTGCATTGTCACCGAGAGAAACGTGCGTAAGTACGCGTGGCTATCATGTGATCGCGTATCCGCGTAAGGCGGCCCGATCGCCGCTTCAGTCGTTTCGTTTCTCTTCTCTTCCCATCATGAACCGCGACGAAAGTCTCCTAGCCGGCTCATGCGCTCGCTGCCGCGACACTCTCGAGGTCTCTACCTCTGCCTGGGACAGGTTACGCAGCGGATGGCGGCCATCGTTCAATGGCGAGGTAGAGGCCACGATGTCCAAAGCGCGTCGACGTATCTCGGCCATTGACGAAGAAGTCGTCGCCCTCTTGGACAGAGTCTCTCGTCTCACTGATACCAAAGCGGCCCTCCGACGCGATCTAGGTCATCAGCAGGCCCTCCTCGCACCGATCCGGCGCCTACCGGTCGAGCTCGTCATGCAAATATTCGATTTTGCCTGTGTGGACACGCATAGAGACTTCAAGCGTAAAATGCCGATGATCATGTCTCTCAGCTCGGTGTCCAAGCTTTGGCGAGGTAAGTATTACGGCGATCATCCCACACTGGCTCACAGTAGTATCCCTTGCAGACATCGCGATCAGTATGTCGACAATATGGGCGGCATTTTCTCTCAGTTGGGCTCAGCGGATGATCGATCTCTGGAAGAAGCCAATGCAGCGCGCGATCATCAACCGCGTGCAAGTCTATCTCTCGCGGGTCGGGAACGCCACCGTGACCGACCCCCTGCTCTTCATCATACGTTCACCGCCTACTCGCGAGCTCTTCCAGATCGCCATGGAGTTCAGCGATTCCTTCCAAGTGCTCAAAGTCCAGGAACACGGGTTCTTCAAGACGTTTGGGAACCGCACCCTTGCGCGTCTGGAAAAGGTGCAGGGCGACGTTGGCATCCTCTCGCCCCCCGAAACCGATGAACACCGCGTGTTCACGCGCGCGCCTCGCCTCTGGAACCTGTCCGTCACCAATGCGCATAACCTGCCCATGGAGCACAACCTCCAGTTTCCGTGGTCGCAGATCATGAGTCTTACGACGCGGTGCACGAATGCTTACGCCTTCGATGCCCTGGTCGCGAAGTGCCCGAACCTGAGAGGGTGGAAACATGACCAGGACGATTTCGATGACTTCGACGACGATGACACGGTGGACATTCCTAGATCCCCCGTCACACCGCACCTCAGGCTAGAGCGACTTCACACCCTTGACGTAACTTTGGATGATGCCAACGACTGGCAACACGCGTGGCTGCTCGAACGCCTCACAACGCCATCCCTCAACAAGCTCTTCATCAAGTGGGCCGAGGACTCGGTGCCAATGCCTGAAGAAAGCCTCGACAATTCTCCCAACCCCTGCCCCCTCGCAACGTTCCTCGCGCGCACCACGCGTCTGCGCACTTTGTCGCTAAAGAACTCCAACAAACAGGAACAGGAGTATGTCTTCTCTCGGAATGTCCCTTCGAGTATCGTTGAACTCAGCATATCTGGCGCTCGGGGTGCACCACTCGCGCCGACTACTGTGGCTAATCTACGCGCGAAGGGTGTCTTGCCTGCCTTGCTGCAGCTGTTCGTGAAAGATGTAGAGGACGTTGAGGGAGTACGGGACATCGTGCGCAAGATTGATGCGGAACGTGCGCCCAACGACTCACCATTGTTTCTCGTCGACGTCAATGGGTCATTGGACCTGGTACCGCCGTGATGGCAGACAATCGGCACAGGTGAAGAGCGGATGGTGTCCTTGCTGGTTGACGATATTGATTCGATACGTTCTCTGGAGGTCGTGACTGTACATATTCTAATATACGAGTACGACTCGCACAGGCACCGAAGAGTGCGATTGCCTCGACATCTCTTAGAAAATATGCCGCTAGTGCCAGTGGACTTCGCAGGTTCAAGTTGAATACATGATGATACCACTCAACGTTACTGCTCCTTCTTTGACCGTCTTTGAGCACCTGAATGTATTAAGAAGACTCTGTGTGCAGAATGAATAACCTAATGGGTGTCCGCAGAGATGGTCGGAGCGTGGAATTGAACCTGCATTTGGCCGGAATATGCCGGTGAAGTTCCTGCGCGCTTGCCGCGGAAGGCCTCCTTTACGCCTCTCACCTTCAATCATGAATACTACCCTCAATGGCGCGCAGCCTACGACGAATGGCGATCCGGGACCGTCCAGCGCACGTGGAAAGCCCATATACGAGGGCAGCACCCAATTTCGCAACTGGCGTTTCTCCCCCGAGCGTCTCGCGCATACACGAGCGCGTCTGAATGCGGGGGCGGTGGACGCGATACGCGTGGCGTTTGAGACGGACGAGGTGCGTGAATATGCATGCTATGGTGTCCTCTGTTCTCACAGGCACGATCAGCCAGGCTCATCGTCTCGAGTGCAATTTCTGACTGCTGACGAGGAGCTGCTGCTCGTCAAGCTTTACGCGTCCAAGATTCCCCAAATGTGCCAGCTCTTTCGATTCCCGGAGGAGGTCGAAGCCACGGCGATCACCTACTTGAAGCGCTTCTACCTCAAGAACACTGTGATGGACTGGCATCCAAAGAACGTCATGTACGGGCTCGCAGCGTGATCGGGGGGTGTATATAGCTGACGCGAATCATGCAGGCTGACCGCGCTGTTCCTCGCCACGAAGACGACCAACAACCCCATCTCCATCGAGCACTACACCAAGGTCATCCCTCGCGTTGAAGTCTCCGACGTCCTTGACATCGAGTTTCTCGTGGCACAAAGTCTCGGCTTCGAGTTCTCCGTATGGCACGCGCATCGTGCATTGTGGGGTATCTGGCTGGACTTGCAGGTGCGATGATGCCTTGCCCCGGTGGTTAATCATTAAGGACGAACTTTTTTGCAGACAGTACCGGACGCGCCTCCCCCGGACCATAACATTTACCAGAAAGCCCTCTCTCATGTCGCACAGTCTCGCTTGACCGACGCAGAGTTGATATACACACCATCACAAATCGCGCACGCATGCCTTTCTCTCGCGGCTCCCAACCTCGCCGAGCAGTGGTTGGAAGCCAAGTTCCCCTCGGTGCGTGTCTCGGCTTTGCCGAGAAAGCTTCAGTCAATTGACACCCGTCTTGAAGGCCTCCTCGGAGAAAGCTGCATCTGCTACCATGCTACGTGATGTCATCGCGACCCTCAGAGCGCTCATCACAACTGAGGGGCAAGCACCGCCGATTGAGGCTGTACGAGAGGTAGACCGCCGACTACGATTATGCAAAAACCCGGAGAAGATACCCGGGACAAAGGCCTACCTGGCACGGAAGGCAGAGGAAGAACGGAAAGCGGAAGAAAAACGGCAGCGAAAGCTTAAGGCGGCGACCATGGGATCGGATCCCTTCGGCGAGACATTAGTGGAGGAGGGGTTGGACGACGACGATGATTGATAGCTGCTACGGTCTCAGTGTTTATGATCGCGCGCAAGCGCGCTGTAGTGACTCCTGCGCTATCTGCTGCTAGGGGCAGTGGACCACGTTAGGTGCGTAGAACAATTAGGTAGTCTCTACTTCTCTCTGATTATTACCAGGCTGCAATATATCAAAATCCATGCAGGGTGGTCGTTGCGCGAGTCTTTGATACATGCAAAAAGGGTTAGACCTTACAAGTTCCGGCGGTGCGCCACCCAAAGTAGGCGATGAAACCCCTTCATTCTTGAGTGTGACCGCCCATATAAGCCACGACTTCCAAAGAGCGGTATCCTTGGCCACTTACCTCCTCAAACCTCTGTAGGATGGCGCATCTTCCCGACGAACTCGTCGACGACATCCTCCGGCAGCTTCTCCTGATTCCTGACGTCGTCTTCACTGGATTCTCGACCTCATCCTCAAACTCCTATTTCCATCGTCACAGGCGATCGTGCGCATTGCTTGTCTGCAAGGCGTGGTGTCGAGTTGGCACTCCGCTGCTTTATCACGACGTGCTCCTCCGCTCGCAGGAACAGGCTAACGCCTTGGCGAACGCGCTACGCTCCTGTCCAGAACTTGGTCAATGGATTCGCAAGCTTCGCCTTGAGGACGCATTCAGCGAACGGGCGATGCATGTTATCCTGGGGGCTTGCAGGAATGTCACGGACTTCTGCATCGTGCTCAATTTACGCCAAAGGGACGTAACGATACCGTATCCCGCCCTGGCGAACCTCAATCCCGAGAGGCTCGTCGTCGTAACGCCGGCGAGCCAACGGCGGAAACGGGATCGACATCCGCTGTTAGTCGCATTGCGTCGTTCTATCCCAAAATGGTCCAAGCTGGTACGCATGCCTCGTCCTTCGTCAGCGAGCGATACTTACCCTTACGGCCTGTACAGACAGTTGTACTGCACGTCTCGCGTTGTCTCGACTTGGACCACGATCTCCTGATGGCGCTTTTGCGTACGCCGAATCTGTTCACCGTGATTCTCACGAGGCCCTTCGTCGGCATGCGTCGCATATTTTGGATATTGTGCTCGCGGCCGACCATCAAGTCCGTCATCATACGCAACAGTCCCCATAACCAGGCTCGATTCGACGAGGCATTCAGAGTGGAGGTGTCTCCCTCCGTTCGGCGCAAGCTGCACTTCTGCGCCGTCGCCGATGAAGAAAAGTGCGTAATCATTGGCGCGAAGTGGGCACCTGCTGAATCATCATTAGCTACTCCAGTGTCGCCCCGAAGAGTTCATGCCAATAACAACCTGTTTGACATCTGCGAATTTCATCCGTCCGATATATGGCGAGATCGTTTGACGATCCACTATGAACTTGAACGTATGTAGGTGTCATTCTATGAGTGAGTGGAAATGTGTTCCTATCTGACGACGGCCGTTTGTGGCGCATTGTCCACTGCACTAGTTGACCTGGTAGTCTGACCCGCCACCATGCTGGTCCTAATGCTCGGTCACTCGTACGCCTCCAGGTGTCACACGGCGTGGGACTAGACTGAATGACCGCTTTATAAGCGAGGACGTCCTTTATCTCACATGGATTCCTTCCTTTCCCTTCTCTACCCACCGTCATGGAGGTGCTTCAGGGCGTTATAGTGGCTTGTATATTCTCCGCGGTGATCTACACTTATGTTCGCTTCCGCTATGCATCTCAACTCCCTCTTCCCCCTGGCCCTCGACCGCTTCCTTTACTTGGAAACTTTCTATCCATGCCTTCACGACTGGATTGGCTAACGTACATGGAATGGGCAAAACAATACAGTGAGCAAACGAAGCTGATCTCACGTTGACATCGCTCTGACGGCCCTTACCTAGACACTGACGTTCTGTATTTGAGCGTCTTGGGTCAGTCGATGCTCGTGGTGGATACGTACGAGGCATGCACAGAGCTGCTGGAAAAGCGGTCTGCCCAGTACTCTGATCGGTTCGTCACATTGACATTTCCTCGGTATATCCACTAATAAGCTAGCGTCGTGGCAAGGCCTCAGCTCGCCATGGTTGAGTTGATGGGGTGGAATTTCAGCATCGCATTGATGCCTTACGGTGAGTTAGCCCATCCCGAGTCTTCCTTGTGATGGTACTCATCTGGACCTGAGGTGGCAAGTGGTGGGTATCCTGGTGCTGTACAAGGTAGGCACGGAATAGTCGCCTGACCAGCACGCAATAGGCGCCGCTGTCGCCGCCTTCTGCACGAATACATAGGGAACCAACCGGCCGCGAACTCTCAAACCCAGCCACTAGTCGTCCGCAGCGTTCGCACCTTCCTACGCCGTATGCTGAATGCAAAACCTGACGGGCTAAAGGCGAAACTTCACCAGTAGGTTATGGGCGTGTGGAAAACCGACCGACTGATCCATTTGTCAATAGCATGGTTGGAAGGATCATCCTCGAGACCGCGTACGGTATCGTACCCAGGCCAGCAAATGATCCATACATCGCCATCGGCGACGCTGCAGCGAATTCGCTCGTCCGCGCCACACAGCCAGGCGCCTACCTTGTCAACATCTTTCCAGCGTTCAAGCACTTCCCAGGATGGTTTCCAGGTGCGGGCCATTCGGCATGCATATCTGTACACGCTCGTACTGACCTCTATCATAGGAGCGAGCTTCAAAGGCCAAGCTCGCGAGTGGCGCAGACTTGCACGAGCGTTGGTTGAGGGTCCATTTGCAGATGTGAAGTCCAAGATGGCGCGTCTTAGCTATCCTCTATCAATGAAGCAGTGCTCACCGCGATGCTCTGGCAGACTCAAGATTGCGCTCCCCCATCCCTGGCCTCAATCGCATTGTCAAAGGCAACATCAGATGAAGAGAAACACGATATCCGGGATGCCTCAGCGACCCTATATGGCGCTGGGTTGGACACGGTGAGTCATCGAGAGAAACCCCTCGTCAGCATTTTGAAGAAGCCGGCCGTTGCTATTCATGTGCAGACCGTCAATGCGCTCCTTTTCTTCTTCCGCACGATCTTGGATCACTCAGATGTTCAGTCGCGCGCTGCAGCAGAGATGCAAACCACGCTCGCGTCTGGGCAGCTTCCGACACTAGACGACGAGCAACGATTGCCCTATACGACCGCTGTTGTCCTCGAAAGCTTGAGATATCGACCTATCGCGCCGCAGGTGAGTTCCGTTGTTTTTCTTCTCTGTCAAAGAGCAAGGCGCTAATCGCGAAATCCGCAGGGCTTTCCGCACTTATATACAGGATCGGAAGCCGACCTGTATCATGGATACACAATACCCAAAGGCACCGTTGTCATGCAGAACATCTGGTATGTACTCCTCGTGCTCTTGCAGGCGCTAGTAACGCTTAATGACATACCGCTCCTGAAGGTCGATGACCCGGGACGAGGTAAGTTGCTCGCAACCCCTACGTCTTCGTCGACAACAACTGATTGCCTGTCAGTCCACTTATCCCGATCCCGACACTTTCAAGCCCGAACGCTTCTTGACCGCCGACGGTGCGCTCGATCCGACTGTACGAAACCCGTGTGATATAGTCTTCGGGGTACACACTTTCCTTCCTTTGCCTGTGCATCCGATTACGACGATTAACAGTTTGGCCGACGAGTGTGCCCAGGCATCCATCTGGCGTACACGACGCTGTGGCTGACCGCAGCGTGCACGCTTCGCACGTACGCTGTCAGCAAGACGAAGCGACAAGACGGCAGTGTCGTCGAGCCGTCATCGGACTTGGTGTCTGTAGGCGTTACTATGTGCGTCGCTCTTGCGCTCAGAGAGGGCGTACGGGTTCATTGTTTCGCAGGAAACCCGCAGACTATGGTTGTATATTCACGCCTCAAGACAAGCAAGCACGGTCCATGCTCGAGGCGTTGGAGATCTAGCGGAATGTGTGGCACGGGAAATATGCCCCTCAATGTTCGCTTTCTGAGGTACTTGGACCATATACGATACGCAGCCTACTACGAGAATGTGTTTACCTCTTCCCACACGACAAGCCGTCGCTCGAATACAACATTGTCATACAATGGCAAGCGTCTATTGGCTCTACAGTAGACGACGATACATCGTCCGGATATAGTCCCTCCCACATAGGGCAAACCATCCAGGCGTCCTCCTCAACGCCCTCGAAACTCTAGGACCATCGTCTAATCCCTTAGAGCTTCTTGATAATCGCCTCCGTGTACTCCTTCGTCGACGCCTTGCCGCCAAGGTCACCGGTAATGGCCTTGCCCTCCGCGATTGTCGTGAGCGCCGCCTTCTCGATCTTCTCCGCGTGCTCGTAGAGGTTCATGTGCCGGAGCATCATGAGCGAGGAGAGCAGAAGCGCGGTCGGGTTGGCGAGGCCCTTGCCGGCGATGTCCGGCGCGGAGCCGTGCACGGCCTCGAAGATGGAGGCGTCCTGCGGAGGGGTGAGCACGAGTTAGGGAGGCGTAGCGTGTACACTTACGCGACCGATGTTGCCAGAGGGCGTCAAGCCAAGACCACCGATGAGGCCAGCGCACATGTCGGAGAGGATATCACCGTACAAGTTGGGCATCACCATCACGCGGTCCGCGTACGGCTTCGGATTTTGGACGATCTATAGGTGATGTCATCAATACCTCTTCAAACTTCGCGTATGCAGCAAGCGAGCGCACCTGCAAGCATGCGCGGTCCAGGAGGTCCTCGTCGTACTGCACGTTCGGGAAGTCCTTGGAGACCTCGCGGCACGCGGCGAGGAACATGCCGTCGGACATCTTCATGATGTTCGCCTTGTGGACGGCGGTGACGCGGTTGCGGCCGCTGGATTGGGCGTAGTGGAACGCGTAGCGCGCGACGCGCTCGGAGGCGTCCCAGGTGATGAGCTTGATTGACTGCACGACACCGTCGACAACCTGGAAGCGCCATTAGCTATGGCTAGACTCTATACGGCTCATGCGCACCTCATGCTCGATACCGGAGTACTCGCCCTCGGTGTTCTCGCGGATGAGGACGGTGTTGACGTCGTCGTAGGGGGTCTTGAAGCCCTTGACGGACACACAGGGACGGACGTTCGCGAAGAGGTTGAAAGTGCGGCGGAGGGTAAGGTTAAGGGAGACGTGGCCCTTGCCGACTGAAGCGCGTTATTAGAGGGGAGGAGGCGTGAATGCGACGTCATGACATACTGGGAGTAGCCAGGGGACCTGTGCAAAGCGTTAGCGCGATGGTGAGTAGAATTCGAAGAGGTGAACGCACCCTTCAAAGCAACCGTGTTCTTCCTAACCGACTGGATGGCCGCGTCGGGAATGACGGTCTTGCCGCCCTTGAGGATCGGGGTGACGCTGACCTCCTCCCACTGAATCGGGACCTGCACAGCGCGTTAGGCGCGAGACGCAAGACGAGGGGATGCGGAACGCGTACATTAGCCGCGGTATAGATGTCCTTCACGGCCTCGCTAATTTCGGGACCGATACCATCACCAGGGATGAGGGTGACGGTGTATTTGCCCTGCACAGAGTGAGCAGACGCATCGGAGATGCTCTCCAGCACATACGTTGCTCGCCTTCTGGCCAGCGAAGGCGGCGGTCGGAGCCGCGGAGGCGTAGGTGCGAGACTGCTATTGACTTGTCGTCAGTGTCCTGTTCACTGTCACGACCGCTCGCGACGCACAAGAGAATGGCGAGCAGCGCGGTGGACTGCTCCCGCGAAGGACTTGGATGCCAGCATTTTGGGTGGAAGATACGACGATGAGGGGAACGAGGAGGAGGCCGGGAACAAGCAGCGCTATGGATTTTCGCCGGGACGTGCCGCAATCTACCGGCCCGAGTATCTCCGGCATCCGGTGCCGGCTGGTGCCGGACGCCTGCCGATGCGTGATGGATAAGGCATTTTGTGGCGCCGGGCGCTTGTTGGGATTTTCTGCTCCGCGAACTGTGAAGATGGATATCGACGACGACGCCGATCCGGTCGTGCAGAGGCTCCCCATTCGCTTCAGCAATGCGCTGGCGCCGCATGTGCAGATTCACCAGTTCCCCCTCATGACCAGGCCCCTGCAGCCGCCGCCTGCAGCGAGGAGTAGCGGCAAGCGCATTCGTGCGCGCGTGAAGCCCAATGCACGAAGGATGGAGATACACGTCCCGGCGGATACGCGACCAGAAGTGTGGAATGCCGAACGCGGGCGCGATCTGGGAGCGGCGCGTGTCGAGGACGATCGCGAGAAGAACCAGGAGGAGAGCAGCAGGAGTAACGCCGAGCCTCGACTGAGCGAGGTACGCCTTCGCAGCGAGGAGGTCCCCCACAAGGGCGTGTACATGCTAGGCGTGGTCAGGGAGGGTGCGTACCTTGTCCCCCTCCAGGTCTAATTACTGACACCTTAGCAGGCGAGTTGCACCTTCACCCGATCAGCCAGACGCACCAATTCCGCCCAACCCTCACCTACCTGGATTACCTCTCGCGGAAATCGAAGAAGCGTGGGGGAGGGGACTCTGACTCAGAGGATGATGGTCCTCCCCCCGATCCAGATGAGCCTGCACCACCCCCGGCACCGAAGAAGGAAAAGAAGAAGACCGGCGGCGAGACGCGTGAAGTCCAAGTCAGCGCGCGCAAGAACGAGGAGCGCAACGGCGTGCTCATGCAGGGGAATATCACTGCCTGGAGACGAGAGATGCTGCAGCAAATCCATGCGGAGGAGGACGAGGAGTGGTCGGGTCTGGACTTCCAGGACGAGAATGTGAGTCGCATCTCGTGCGGGGAGGGTCTACAAATCTGACTGATTGATATCGCAGAGCGCCGCCGCGGAGGACAATTTTGAGCGGCTATTTTCGCAAAAGCCAGACCCGCTGCAGTTCAAGAGCGAGCTGACCGATCTCATGCGCGACATTCAGCAAGACGTGTAGCCCTGTATCACTGTATCCTGCATTGTTGTTGTGTTGTACTCATTGCTGCCTGAAAAGGCAATATATCTGCTTCGACCGGAGGTCGCCGACCTCGGACAGGACTTCGCTGTCAAAACAAGTAGCAACACGCTTTTGTTTACCGTCCTCGGCTTGAGGTGCGACGCGTCCTGCTCTCTTGCTTCTGACCACCATCTCCTCCTGCTGACCATCTGTTTCTGAATACT
>JAMQCK010000754.1:0-16561 GCA_024196135.1 Pleurotus ostreatus/Saccharomyces cerevisiae fusant | reverse complement strand
GAAGAACAGACAGAGGAGTGCGCCGAAGATAAAGCTCTTCACGTGATGGATATAGGAGGATGCGAATTTGGTGGGAGTTGTAGGATCCGGTGGGAGCTTGGTTAGGTGGGAGTCCTCTTGCGGTCCGGCGCACAGGTGGGAGTGTTGGGATTGGTGTGCTTGGACCGGCCCAATGGGGAAGTCCGCCAAATTAGGTAGTCATTGTTCCCATTGTACTCTTTGTCTCGAACCACCACCATTCGTGTTCGTGTTTGTGTCTGTTGCCCCATTCCGCTCTCAACACAAACGCCCCAAACCCCGTCCTCCTCTCCCCAAACGGATACGGCACCGCAATCGTCCGCACCCACGACCCCCGCCCCACCTGCATCGACTGGTCCACGCCCTCGCCCGCGACGCCGCTCACGCCGCTTTCGCCGCCGTCGCACCAGATGACTGCGGCGCCTAGCTCGCGCGCGCGCTGAGCGCCCTGCGCGAACATCATGCGCCCGATGTCGACGTCCCAGGTGTAGGCGGGGCCGAGGAGGAGCGCGGGGCGGGTTGCGAGGTGGGCGAAGGGATTGGGGGAGGCGAAGTCGAGGCAGATGGAGGCGGAGAGGGGGATGGGGCGGGTGTAGGTAGGTGGGAGGCCCCATTCGCTCTTGGGGATGTCGGAGGGGCGGCGGAGAGGGAGGGTGAACATCTCGGGAGGCTCGGTAGAGGGCGTCATGGAGTAAGACTCGGCGACTGAAGTGAAGATTTAGCGAGGGACAGATGAAGAGAAGAAGAGACATACTTGGTACAAGGTTACGCTTGAAGTAAAGCAAGTCCGGCTCAGATGAGCGCGCAGAGACGAGCGCAAAGCCGTTCCGTGTATGGTCCTTGCCATTCTCGCGGTAAGACTCGAGGAAGCCTACACCAACGTAGGTTCCCTGCGCCGCCGCCTTCACCTCCTTGAGCTTCTCGTCCCTGTGCTCGACGCTGTCGAAGATGACGGCGCTCTCCGGCCAGAGCAGGATATCCGTGCGAGGGACAAGCTTGCGCGTCTCAGAGATGAAGTCCGCGAAGGTCGGTCTTCCCGGGTGATTGTACCGGCGATGCGACGGTAGTGCACACCCCACATTAATTGGTGTCGTATCGTCTGAGATCAACGGAAGTGGGAGGTCGGTGGAGAAAAAAGATGGGACGGCAAGTAGGAGCAGAATAGCGCCTGCGATGGCCGCAGGCCTCTTCGACTTCTCTTTTTCACCCATGTACCAAATTCCTCCGAACTCTGCGATCACCACGCCCCAAGCTGCAGCAAGTATGTCGATGCCTGCGGGCCCAAAGAGCGGCTCCAGCCAGGTATATGCCTGTGCTGGTTCGGCTGATGTTGGCAGTGCCAGTCTCCCTAGGGGGCTGACTAGCGACACCACATAGATAGTCGTGGACCACACAGCTGGTAGAAGGGTAAAGCGACCAATCGTAGTCGATCCACGGGCGCAGATGTAAATCGGTAGAGCAGTTCCTGCGAGCAGAATCGCGGAATCCAGCAGTGACATAGCAAGTAGCAGAAAGACTCCTGATGCGGGTGTCGAAAGCGCACTCTCTGCCGAGCTGACACGAGCAAGTGTCCCCGCGACGGTGAGAAGGATGAACAACAGCACCCCATTCCCGCGCGATTTGTGGATGTATACGGGGGCGTAAAAGGTCAGAATCGCAAGCGTCGCCGCCACAGCGTAGAAGCTGGGCAGCACCGACATCGAAAAGACGCCAAAGACAGTCGATCCAGCGAGTAACACGGCCTCCATGATGGGCAGAGGCAAGCCGTGGACGTAAGCGCCCGTGTACCAGGAAATGGAAGCAAACCTAGACGGCGATTGCCGTCATCAGTCGGACCGGACTGCCGCCAGCGCGTTTCGCGTCCCGCGTCGCGATCGGCGTTGCTTGTCCCCCGCCATCACGATGCTCGACGACGGCGAGGATGCTGAGCTTCAAAACCCGTTCCCCGCTCCGCCAGCACACTATGTCCGCTATACTGCCCACAATCTCAAGCTGCTGGCCCTCATGAAGGAGCGCGCGCAGGCAGACGACGCTGCCGACGTCGCGAAGCCTGCCGGTGACGCCCTCGTGCCCCCTCTTGAGGATCCTACGCAGGCTGTGGCAGCACAGTCAAAACTCTTGTCAGATCAGCAGGACCTGCCGGACTTCCCCCTCTATCAACTCGAGAAGCCGCGGGTAGACTGGATAGAAGAGGACAACACATTTACGGTGTTTGGCGAGACATGGCCTGTACGTTTGCATACAGCTGGGTACGACAAGAAACTGACTCGCACAAAGATTAAGAACACGAAGATTATGTCTCTAGCAGAAGCAGGTATCGCTCAGCTGTTCCCGGACGACCCTAGCGAAGGTAAGTTCCATTCCCTCGCCAATCTGTATCCCTTTGTTCTCCTTTGACGCTAATGCTCATACTTCCCAGACCGCCGACCTGCCATGCTCTCTATCCTACGCTCCCTCCTGGTGCAATACTCTCGCCTCACTAAGGCCGTCACCATTCCACCCCCACGCGACCTTCCTCCAGGCGCACCGTCAGAATCGCAGGAGATGATCAGCTGGATGAAGGTCCTCACCCAGAATCTCATGGCCACTGCGAATGAGCTTCGGCCTGTGCAGGTATGCACTTCTGCACATTGTGCTACCTACTTGCTCAACGTCAGTAAAGGCTCGCTGGAACCTAGAGCTCATGATGAAGCGGCAAGTCGAGTTGCGAAGAGAAGAGACGGCTGCCATACATACGCGAGTATCTTGGTACTCTCCATTGACTCCTAGACTGACGCTGACTTGCAGCAAATGCGACGAGATTGAGGCACGTCTAGCAGCATTGCGAGAAGCAACCCAGAATCTCCACGCCCAATCAGCAGCACAGGTGCGTTCACACTCAATACGTCTTCTGACGCAGCTAATACTTGTTCAGCAGTCGCCTACAGCAGGGTCGGCACCTTCAAGCGCGGTACGTCTCGATTACACCAATGACGCCCCAAAAGAACGCGCTGACTTTACTTTGCAGGTTACTGGTAGTATCAGCGCAGAGTCTGTGCTTCGATGGGCAGAGGAAGTTTGAAGGAATCACTGACGTGGGTACTTGACATACACCTGTATCTATAGCATTCTGTATCTTTATTGATTGGTTGCATTGGAACAAAATGACGAGAAAACGGCGACTCAAATCATCCGAGCCGACAACATGCAAAGGTATGCCAAAGCTGTACAGTGCAGTCTACGGAGCATCATCTCCAGCATGGTCATAGTGGTGGTAGCTACTGCTGAGCGAGCGCGTTCCTCCGCTTCTCTCGCCACCTAGGACCGACTCGCAGGACATACCATATGCACGGTATGAACAGCACCGTGCACACGCCACCCAGCAGGACGTACGTCCATCCGGGACCGAGCGCGTCGAGCAACAATTGAATGACGGACACGAGGGCGGCCGCGATGACACAGCGAAGTAGGTTGTTCTGTGCAGGGGATCGTCAGCGCGACAGGGCAAGTAAGAGGAGGATCAGCTTACGCAGGCTGTCATTGCGGCGCCATTTCGTGGCATCAAGTCTGCTAGCAGCGTTTGGACCATGTTCATGATCATGATCACGATCGCACCGACTAGAGTATAGTCAGCCAACAAGCAAAGGTCATAAAGGCAAAGTACGTACTGAAGAACAAGAAAATCAAGGGCCCGGCGATGTTGACTTTAGCCTCCAAACACCACCCAAAGCCGATGCACAGGGCGATGTACGTCGGGAAGGCGAAGCTGATCAGCCTCATACGAGCCTGCATCCGGGCGTCAGCGATTTCGCACCCCTGACCATCGTCAACACTGACCCTCTCAATCGGAATCTTCGCCTCCACCTCCGCCTTCGTCATCTGCCCCACAGCATCTCCAAGCACCTTCTTTTGCCACCTCGCATAATCCGCATCCAAAATTTTCCCAAAAACCACCGTCATCACAATCATCCCGCTCCCAATCGTCAAAAACACGCATCCGATCGTCGTCTCCGTGAGGAACGGATACGCATCATCAAACAACGCGGATATCGACGTCGTGACCGCGTAGAAGAGGGCGTAGACGGTGGCGTAGGCGAGGAGGAGGGCAAGGATGTCGGGGTTCGTGAGGATGCGGAGGGGGTTTTGGAAGGGGACGGCGCTGAGGTCGCGTGGGGGGAGTTTGGGGTGGTAGTGGCGGCCGAGGAGGGGGATGAGGGGGCGGGAGCGGGGGTGGGGGAGGTATTTGCCGTTGTCGACGATGAAGCGGAGGGTTTCGGGGAGGAAGCTGTAGGGGTTGATCAGCGACGCTCTTAAGTGGGATGGAACGTTCACTTACAGGGCGAGAACTACCGCGCAGACTCCCGAGCAGATGCAGAGGAACCAGAACATCGACCTAAAAATGCGAGTAAGCACACGTTCCGCTGCTTGACGATAATTACCTACCGCCAACCCAGGCCTTCTGTTAGTGCACCACCCATGATAGGTCCCAAGGCAGGCCTGCATGATGTTCAGCCTACTTTCATCCCAACGGAAATATAGGACGTACCCGACTTGCGGTCCAAGGTTACACAGAGCAAAGAAGGTCCCCCTCTCAGCTGGCTCGGCAATGTCGACGATGACACCGGCAGCTGGGCACAATATCGTGAGCACGATGCACATATCTTCATCGCAAACAACCCACCTAGAGCAACTGTACTGGCAGAACCCGCCGCTTGCACACACCGGAGCAGCATAAGCAGCCAGTACGCCGATGTCGGCGTGAGCGCAAGGCCGACACATGATAGTGCAAGCAGCGTCAGGCAGGCGATGAAGGAAAGCCGACGACCGTATCTGTCCGCCAAGGTGCCCCAAAAGGTGGGCGCTGAGGACAAGTTAAGTCAGTACGCCGAGCGTTGGATGACGAAATATACACTCACAAATCCCTTGCAGGACCATGTAAATCGTCACAGTCAAGTTGATGAGCTCTGCACAATTAAATTATCAGAAAAATGAGACAGCTACAGGTGGCAAGCGCTGGCGCCCACCTATCGATTTGCCAAAGGCGTCCGCAATAGTGGGGATTGCGGGTAGATACAAGTTCGCGCTGGTCAGAGATGAGATGTCAGTGAGATGAGGCACCCGAGCATGCACGAAAAGCGGCGTGCCACATACCTGAGCGGGCTGAAGGTCGCGCCCATCGAGATGAGCGCAACGATGATCCATTTCTCGTGCTTAGTGTAGATGCTGAACGGCTCCTCCTCTTCGACGACCTCCTTCTCCTGATGAGCAGGAGGAGAAGGAGGCTTCTCGGCCATCACAGAGCCAGCATCACCTTGCAATTGAGGCTCGTCGTCGGGCTTCTCAGCGATGGTAACATCCGAGTGCGCTGTAGACATCGAGGGATGGGCGCTTAGGGGACGAGCTCTGACTAGGAGGATGGGCGCCGACGAAGGAGATGCAGAGACCTAGATATCCGCCGTGCAATCAGAGGCGCTTATATAGGGTGCACAGAGGGAGCAGCGGCTAAGTAAATTGCATTGCGTGTTGTGTACTCGTTTGCCATGGTGGTGAAGTTCATGACGCGACGCGATCGACGGTTAACTCGCCGCATCAGTGCACGTGATCCCGGAGGCGCTCGCGGGCGGATCCAAAATAAGTCCTTCCTAAAGGGGAACGCTTTGGGTCCGTCCTTGCCGTGAAGAACGCAACTGCCCATTGCGACACCTCTCAACACAAGGCTGCAGTACAACAGACTTGGAAAAGAAGAAATTTGAATGTCTTGCTACATAGGGCAAAGCAAAAATACAAAACATGCGAGCAGTGCGAGCATGAATACATGAGGTGCGTGGCTAGGGCGTAAGAATACTGGTCGTACGAGGGCGTCTGCAGAAAGTGCATGAAGGGTAGTAAGAGTACATGGAGTATTCCTGCACACAAGACATGAGCGAGACAGGAAGAAGTGATGAGTGAAACAAAGAAGTGATGATAAAGGATCCATAAGAGCACTGAAGACGGTCATGACTGGCCAGCGATCAACGCGGCACTATGTGTACTGCCTGGGCTCGAGAGGGAATTGTGGTATAGGGTAGTCGTTCCACTGTCCCTCGCTGTCTAAGAATCGACGTAGTCGCGCGACCTATTGAAGGGCGTCAACCCAAGGGGGAAGGGGGAACATACAGAGAGACGCACCTGGCTTGACAAGTACATGACGATGATCTGCATCTCGATATCGAGCTTCAGTCGCATGATCTCTTCGCATGTTCGTAGTGCTTGTGAGCGTGTTGCGACGAACATGTTTCCTTGGAAGCCAAGCTCTTTCAGCGCGTCGATGAGCTCTGAGAACTCAGAACACCATGCGAGGACGCCGAGCTGTACTTCATTGTCAGTGGTGCGATTGATAGAGGCGCCTTGATGTACACACCTGGCCATACTGCTTATATCTTGCATAAAGTACATTCGGTGCTGATCGCAGAGCGAACTCGAAGGCTTCGTTCTGCTCGACAACAGCTGGTGAGGGGTTGTACATCGCTTGCGGTGGCGGCGGCGCCTAACATCGCAATGATCAGAACTCTCGATCGAACCCCAGCCACGAGCCTTACTCACCTCTCTCGGGGGCGCATCCTGGAACCACTTCATCCCAGAATAATCAAAGTCGCCGCCAATATCGACGACATCATTCCGTTTACTGCCCGTGAAATCCATCGTGCGCTGTGGCTGGAGCAAAGGCGAGTTCTGTCGGGTCTCAGATAGGATCGTCACGTATGCGTTCCACAGATCCGGCGAGAGCGTGATATGCGGCGGGCTGTCGTCCGCGTTGGGGTCGGGTGTCGGGAAGTAGACGCGGTGCTGGATGTAGCGTGCGGGGGTCTCGGGTGTGTCGGCGACGGTGGGGGAGGTCGCGGTGAGGTCGCTGGTGGGAGAAGGCGTGGAGTCCTCGTGGCTCGAGGGAACGTCCTGGTAAAGGCATCAGATGCGTCCCGTGATAAGGGCATGACCGGGATCACGACTTACGGTTCGCAGCAGGAGCTCAGAGTGGACGGTCCCGGTACGCTCGCAGTACGAGTTACGCCAGGAAAGGCGGTGAATGTGGAGTGAGGCCCGGGAGACGCGGGGAGTGAGGGACTGGGACGAGCGTCGGTACGAATCAGACCTGCAGAGGAATGATTCGCGGGGTGTGATGAATTCCTCGCGGGTAAGGTCGAGGGGAGAAAGCGGCGGCGAGTCCTCGTGTGAGGTGACAATGAGCTTCGGTGGAATAGGAAGCGGCGGACTTCCTGGAGTGCCGGGTGTTGATGGAGTTGAAGGTGGTGTTGGATTTACGGGTCGCGATTCCGGTACGTCGCGCGATACGGTTGTTTGAGAGGACGAACGGCGGATAAGGACGTTCCTGCTCAACCAAGATGGGGATGCCGGGATGAAGGATGCTCTCGACGAGGTTCGAGAGATGCTGAAGATGAAAGGGAAGGACGGGGATGCTGTGAGACTGGCGGGATCGACGCGCTCAAAGTCGTCCGGGTGGCTAGATTCAGGTTCGTCCGAAGTTGCGGGACGATCGACCTCGCGTACTGACTGAGGTTCAGGCGACTGATGCTCGGAGTGGGCTTCAGATGGTGTGGCGTGAACACTGCGATCACTGTGATGGGTGCTGGTCTTCTTCGCTGGTAAGATAGCGGGAAGACGTGGGGGTTGTTCGGGAAGATGGGTGGGCGGAGCAGGGAACTCGAGGACTACGGACTGAGGTTTGCGCCGGCAGCTGTATGAACGGCTAAGCCGGGTCTTGATACGTGCTAGTAGGGACCGCGGGCGCGGTTGCTCGATCGGCGGATTGTGTTCCTCGACCTGGGTAAGATTGACGGTGAATGATGTGCGGGAGGACTGGACCGAGCGGCGCGGGGGATCTTGCGGGGTGGGCGGATCCTCGCGATCGACGAGCTGGAAATCGTCGGTGGCTTCTGTTTCCGTATGCGCGCGGTCGCGGCGGACGAGGGCGCGGGACGAGCGGACGAAGGCCGAGCCTAGCAGGGAGCCGCGGAGGCGCCTCGCGAGTCTCGACTGAAGGAGCTTGGGCTGCTGGAGGGACGTCGTGGCGTGCAGGTCAGTCTTCGACCTGCGGTGGGGGAGAGCGCGGGGAGAGTACCTTTTGAGTGATTCAAATGCTGCAGCGGGCTGGCAGGAGCGTGGGCAGCGGCGATTGCGTCGGCTAGGGTGCTGCAGCCGGCGATTATCGCGGTCAGTCAGGACATTTCAGAAGCGATTGGAGCATGCACGCACTGCGGCTACGCTCGGGACACGTCTTGACGGTAAATGACAAGCCTCAAGGCAGCCTTCCTCGTGTCCCATTATGCGCCCGATCGCGGGCCGTTCCTCCGGGCCCATTGTTCCCGCAAGCGCTCGAGACGTATTCATTGTTCACGACAAACCTCTCAAAGTTCCGTTGTTTACTGACGACGGCTACGTCTCTGCTACATACAGTCCACTCCGGCAGGCATTGCACGCCATGCCTTGGGCAAGGTATGTAGCCTTGTACATCCTCCCGCATAATGAACCCTTCAGAACATTGTCTATGAACAAGGGGACCGACAGTGACAACGTCGACAAAGCAAGTTGCTGCCTCACGATTTTGCGAGTAATCTTCATCGAACTCTGGCTCTTCGTACAATTGCACGACGATACTACGAAACAAATATTTACCAAGCGCCTACGATCTACAGCACCAGATAAATCCTATCCACATAAGTTTGAGTCGCTGCGCACGCCTGCAGATAAGACACCCAAGGCAATGCGTGTCGTTTGAGAGTGATGGCAGGTTCAGCAACTCCGAGACGATGGGCGTATCCAAGCAGGTAGACGGGCGAGTTGCACGAGGTGAAGGTAGAGTTTGACAGGCAAAGTAGCACTAAAATGTCTCACTCTAAAGCGAGGGGTTGTTTCCAGCTGCGCCCTGCGCCGTGGCGGATAGACTAGGCTGATACAGAGCTGCTGGTCGCGGTTCGAAGCAAGCAAGGTGTTCACCACGTGCCTCCTAAATCAACCGTCACGTCGTGACGCATCACACAACACGCCCAAACAAGCTTGATTACGGACGGCCATCATCCAACTCATGCATGTCTCCCTCCCCGAAACCCTTGCAGCCAGACGGCACCCAGTCGTCCGACTACTTCGAGGACGACTCTGTCTTTCTAGAAGCTCTGAGAACAGCGATTCTGCCGGGTGATCCGGGGTATGAGGCCCCTAAGGCCCCTTCAAGCGCGCCACCTGCGACTGCGAACCCCTTGAAGCGGCCTCGTACCGACTCTGAGCCTGAGGACTCTCAAGTAGTCACAAATGACGACGATGACACTTATGCGCCCTCCAAGTTTGACGGCTTTGGAGACTACATGCGTCGCAAGCGTGCCAAGCTCCAGATACAGAACGCAGAGTTTGATTCAGAAGCCCCCAAGATATTCAAGGATCTGGCCATATATGTAAGTCAGACTTGGGAAGACCTGCAGAGGGTGCATCTACTCAATATCACTATCCCATAGATCAACGGGTGGACACAGCCCTCGGTTCAAGATCTGCGTAAGCTCATTGTGCAGCACGGCGGCGTCTTCCAGCCGTACCTGGATAAGAAGGCTATCGTGTAGGTACTTCTTCTCGAGACATCGAGCATTGCTGACCACACGTATGACAGAACGCACATCATTACGAACTCGCTTACCCCCGCTAAGATAGCGGAATTCAAGCACATGAAGGTCGTCCGGCCAGAGTGGCTCGTGGAGAGCGCGAAAGCAGGAACCGTACTCCCATGGCGGGATTACATGTATGTCCCTCACCAGCGCCCGGAGCAGTCGCAGGGCGCCACCATCGCCCAGCGCACCTTACATAACGGCTTCGCGTCCACACGTCCCAAGTCGACGCCCAAGCCCTCGCCTACGGAAGCGCCTGCAGTGCCGGCCATCTTCGTTGACCCACCGCCCTCGGAGCAGCCCGAGGCAGGGCCTTCCGTCCCAGACGCGGACAAGTACAAGCCTGAATCGACGGACCCCGTGAAACCGAGGGTAATCGACGATGCACCGGCGTACGCGCGTTGGTCATCCAACCTGCATGCACAGCGCGCAATGGCGGACCCGGAGTGGCGCAAGGCGCATACGTCGGCCGCGTCCGACTTCATCGATGGGTATTACAAGAATTCGCGCCTGCATCATCTGTCGACGTGGAAGGCGGAGCTGAAGCGGCTTGTGCAGGAAGCGCAGGCACGCGCCGAGGACCTCGCCGATGCCGATGGTGAGGGCGAGGGTGATGCAGCTACTACCCGTACGGAGGGCGACGCTGCAGCAAAGAAGGTTTCCGGCGACGAAGACGGGGCCGACCCGCTCCAATACAGTATGCGCGCTGCTGGATTTGTGCTGCGCTCGCCCTCGAAGAAAGGCAAAGGCAAAGCGCGTGAAGTACCTGTAGACCGCGTTATCATGCATTGCGACTTCGACTCCTTCTTCGTCGCTGCAGGCCTTATTGGCCGACCTGAGCTACGAGGCAAACCGGTCGTTGTCTGCCACTCTCAGGATGGCGGGAACTCGAGTACCAGTGAAATAGCGAGCGCCAGCTACGAGGCTCGCAAGTTTGGCATCAAGAACGGTATGAGGTGGGCAACCAGCTCGTTGTTCAATGCCAATGACTGACGGTAATACACCAGTCTGCAGCAGGCGCGCACACTATGTCCTACTGTCCGGACCATACCGTACGAGTTCGAGAGGTTCGTTGGCGACGACAACGTTCCTTTGTTATGTCCTGACTGGCGTCCAGATATAAGGAGTTCTCGCTCAAGTTCTACACGATTCTCATGTCGCACGCGGACGACCTTCAAGCTGTATCCGTTGATGAGGCACTCATCGACGTCTCTTCGACGGTCCACCAGCTACGCACTGATGCCCTCCCGGGATCCGACCCCGCGAAGGACCTCGCGGAGTCCATCCGTTCGCAAGTCAGAAGCGCAACTGGATGCGAGGGTGTGTCTATCTGTCCGGGCTTGCCGCATTGTCTGTACTCACTCACCGTCAGTCAGCATCGGTATCGCGCACAACATCCTTCTCGCCCGCCTTGCAACACGACGAGCTAAGCCAGCTGGCTCCTATCATGTATTTCCAGAAGACGTCCCCGAGCTCATGTCCGAGTTGGATATCGCGGACCTCCATGGCTTCGGATGGTCGGCGCGCAAGAAAGTGCAGGAGAAGCTAGGGTCGTCGCGGCTCAGCGACCTCGCACGCAAGTCAAAGGGCTTGCTAATCGACACACTGGGACGCTCAACCGGAGAGACACTATACAACGCCATCCGGGGCATCGACGAGCGGCGGCTTGAGAGCGACAAGAAGCGCAAGTCTGTGAGCGCGGAGATTAACGTGAGTGTCCCCTCTAGAATTTTCGCAAGTGAACTCACATGAGTGGTCAGTACGGCATCCGCTTGGAGAACGACGAGGAAGCACGCACGTTCATCTTCAGGCTTGCACGGGAGGTATCGCGCAGACTCGAGCAAGAGGGCGTCATTGGGCGGTCGATCACGCTTAAAATCATGAAGCGAGACCCCACGGCACCGGTGGAACCTTCGAAGGTATGTCTCCTCATGCAAAGTCTTGAGTAAACTTTAACTGAGCTTACGCATCGCTCAGTTCCTCGGGCATGGACCCTGCGACGTGTTCAACAAGCAGGCCGCCCTGGCTGGTCGCAACGGTCGTGCTACTAGTGATGCGGAGGTCATCGGCGAGCACGCCTGGCGTATCCTAGAGTCATTTCATTTTGACGCGAAGGAACTGCGCGGGATTGGCATCCAGATACAGAAGCTGCAGTCACTCAATGAAACTGACAATGCGGAGCCAGGCCAATCAAGGCTCAACTTCGCGACCGTCGAGGGTGGCAACAAGGTAGACCGGGTCGCCGACAAAGAACGTATTGACCAAGAGGTGCCCAATGAAGGCACGGCTGGCCCGTCGAAGAAGCCCGAATCTGCCCCAGCGACTCTGCTCGATCTGCCTCGCTTCTCACAAGTCGACAAGAACGTTCTCCAGGCGCTTCCTACCCAAATCCGTGACGAGCTTACTGGCGAATACAAGCGGCGATCCGCATCTCCCGCAGTCCTCGCTCCTGAGCCGCCTCAGCTCGGACGGCCGCGCGCCCGAACGCCCGTCTCTCTGTTCCCCAACAGGCCGAACGGCAAGGTCACCAACTTCGCGCGCATCACCCACCAGCTTGCGCCACGTACCACTCGACCCAGCGTCTCGCCTAGAAAGAGCATATTCGCACCTGGCCGAGGCGGACCTGGCAAGGTCAGCGTCGCCGAGCTCGAAAAGTTGGAGATCGACCCCACAATTTTCGCCCTACTGCCGCCAAAAGTGAAACGCGAGCAACTACTTCGCGCGCGGCTCGCCAAGAGCGGTACCGAGATTGACAATCTTCCCGAGCCGCCGCGCAAGGTGCTCAAGCCTCGACGTCGAGCGACGCGGTCTGCCTCTACGCAGGTGTACGCGCCGCCACCGCAGGCTCATCTCCTCGAACCTGCGTCACTCAAGCATCAGATAAAGGGCCGCTCCGACAAGCTCATTTTCACGGACGTGGACGAGGTGCAGGGCCTGCTCGAACGCTGGGTTGTAGGCTATCGTCACTGGCCTCCGAAGGAGAAAGATGCGGAGTTGTTCCGTAAATACCTACTGCAATGCTTGGATAGCACGGTCGTCGGCGACGAGGGCCTCGAGACGGCGGTCGCGGTGATGAAGTGGTGGCTGGTACTGCTCAGGCGACAATGGGAGCATTGCGAGCGCCACGAAGATGATGACGGGCTCGAGACTGCGAAGTGCAAGGCTGGCAGAGCCTGGTGGGCCGTCTTTCGTAGCGTCAAGGGCGAGATGGATCAGGCTGCAAGGAAGCGATTTGGGGGCTCGTTATCGTTGCGTTGAAGATCAAGTCGGCGATTCATGCCAGCGGCGGCTCAGTGAGTCTTCCTCCCTTTACGTTTTGAGCCTGTGCACGTCCTGACAGAACGCTAGCCAAGCACGGCCTCGTGGCACGCTGGGGTCGTGTACAACACGCTGTGCACTTATGTTTGCGCACGACCTTGAGAGCACTTCAGCTTTGCTCCTTCCATCATCGTCCGACCAGACCGACCAACGGACAAGATGGTGGCACTCCCGCCTTTCACTCCTGGAAACGAGGACTCCATCCACGAATACCGTTCCAGGAAGAGCTACCTTCGCCAGGCCTCCCGCGAGCGTCCTCTTGCCGCATGCACAACGTTCGTGCTTGCGCTGCCTCAGCCGCCCACGCGCTCAGTGCAGCTCGTCGAAAGGGCCCGCCACGTCCCTAGCTTGCCCCACGGGAAACCTGTGGTGTACACTCTAACCAGACCCTTGAAAGAAGGCTTCGATCTCCGTTCGCAGGTCTGGGTCGCCACTGCCCTCGATGAAGACTCTCAGGTTACTGTCGAAGTAGTATCCAAATTCGTGATCCCGAATCTACTGCACTACCCTGATCCAGGTTTGACCGAGGGGTTAATGCGGTGCGGCGCATATTCATCCCCTGCTCAGCTTGTTGAAAGAGAGGTCGCCTCTTATATGGCCCTCGCAGACCTCCAGAGCGGCACGCTACCGTATTTCTTGGGCGAGCATCAGGTGAGCCGCTCTGCTCTGTCAATCCACGTCGGTGTTGACTGTATTCAGGTGCTCGTGCCGTGGATGGAAGAAGGAAGCATCCTAGCGCTGGAGCACATCAAAGCGCCTACACTGAAGGCTGTTCAGGAAGATGTGGACTCTGCCGTCGGAACCGCCATATACAGAGACTATGCACAGTATTTTGCCCTAGTGAATACCCTTTCCCCAAACTACCCGAAATGTTGCCTAATCATCCTGACAGTTCGAGTCTGCCTTGCGGACCCTCAACTTTGCCCATCAGCGCGACACGTTCCATTGTGATGTGCGCGAGCCCAACATTTTAGTGCCTGAAGGCAACAATATCGCTGTCCTTGTCGACTGGTCAAGCGAAAACGTCTTCAGCAAGGAGTTATACGTCGGCAATGATGTGGTGGATCTGGCAGTCGCCTTCATACTCTGCGAAACACATCAAGCGCAACTGTGTGAAAGTATTAGGATCCACTATCCTGATATCTTTAGGAGGGTCTACCCTAACTTGGTCGGTGACCACTCGTAGTACGTTCTGCATGTATTGAACAAGTATTTCTACGCTAGGGCACTGCCATGTGATCGACTGGGACGATGCGAGGAGGTACGGTTCCGAGTACGATCAGTGGCTCTACAAGCTTGCCTTCCAGAAAATGTGTTATGCGTTCATACGCTGCGATGAGCACAGGTCCTTGCTGAAGATTTATATATAAGGAGCATACCTGACCAACAAGAGATAGCTGGCGATATGCTTTTGGTTGACTAGGATATCGATAATTTGTGTCCATTCCTAACTTACCTCAGTAGTCCCTCAGTAGCTCAGTTCCGTTGCAAAGTACACGATTTATCCCTGGCACGCAGTGGCAAGGTAAGTAGAACCTTGAGGACCGCGATTCGGATCAGACTTGTAGGTCCACCCCACGTGCTGCGTTTTGTGGCACCGATCGTCCATCAGAATCGCCGCCTGCCTCTCGATCACTACTCACCCACCCCTTCACCTCCCGCGATGAGTCCCACCGACACCAAGCTCAGCAAGAAGCAAAAGAAGGCCCTCGCCTTCCGCGACCGCAAGAAGAGGGGCGACAAGGGACGCCCCGAGCAGCTTGACGTCCCCGAAGACGACATCGAAGAGCAAGCCGCCGAAGAACATGCCCAGCCCGGCCCTTCTAAGGATCGCGCTAGCAAGCGCGGTGCGGATGCTGGAAAGGGGGGCAAGGAACCTGGTGAACCGGCTGCCGTGGCGCCGGCGGATGCGGGTGAAGCTGCAGATCGCGAGGTGGCGGCTGAGAGCGCTGGCGCAGGGAAGACGAAGAAGGGGAAGGGGAAGGGGAAGAAGCGGGCGGAGGGGGAGGGCGCGGAGGGGGGTGCCGCTGCTGCTGCTCCCAAAAGCAAGAAGCGGAAGCGGGAGGACGATGTGGTGGATGGGGACAAGGAAGAGTCCGCACATCCGGAGAAGAAGGTGAAGCAGAGGCTGATCTTGTTCGTTGGTGCGTACTGGTACTTTCCCCTTCTCCCACATCTTCTTACGCTCGCTGCAGGCAATCTCAAGTTCAGCACGAGCAAGGAAGCAATACAAAGACACTTCTCCGCTTGTGGTGCGTGCAAAGCAGTACTTTCTCGCGTGCTGTCCTCACGATCACCCGCAGAACCCCCTCCCGAAATCCGTTTGCTCACCCCCAAAACCACAAAACCCGGCGCCGCGCCCACGAAGTCAAAAGGATGCGCCTTCCTCGAGTTCCAGAACAAGACCGCGCTGCAGCAAGCCCTCAAGCTACACCAATCCGAGCTCGAGGGGCGACTGATCAATGTCGAGCTTACCGCTGGTGGTGGCGGCAAGAGCGAGGCTAGACTCAACAAGCTCAAGCAGAGAAATAAGGAGATGTTGACTCGCAGGGTGCGTATGCTCTCGCCATGACCTTGTGTGTGTGACTGACCATTACATAGGACAAGAAAGCCGCGAAGAGCAACGACGGAGCCATACCAGAACGCCCTCAGCGCTATTCCGCCACATCCGGCCTGGAGCAGGCGCCCTTGAAGAAGCGCACCTGGTCAGTGCCCGATGCTGACGACGACACTACCCACCGCGGCGGTAAGAAGCACATCAGAGGGAAGAAGCGCTCGAAGGCCTTCAGCACCGGCATGAACGCCATACCCATCGGCTGAGCGCACGATACCCGTAGTGTAGAGGTACGACCTTCATGAGTTCATGAGCTAAAAGATGGATACCATTAGGCTAGGCATGCATGCAACACGCGCATAATGTGCATAAGTGATAAAGTAGTCCGTCCGTGAAGGTAGGTATCGCGGGAGGTGGGTAGTAGGGGTCGCAGGTCCAGCTGCTATGTCACGAGAATGAAGAGCAGGAACTACGAGGGCACGTTAGTCTGGTGTCGGGGCGCATAAGCAGGGATGCGAGACGTACGAAGACGATCAGGACACCGAAGATCTTCAGCATGAGCCAGCGGTTGCTCGATATGCTCGCATAGTATTTGAGCAGCTCTCGTTGCGCGCCGCTGACATTGCTTGCAATATCCATCGTGTCGGCGTCGATGCGCTGCACCGTTTCCCGCTGCTCGGCGACCATAGTGGCCAATTGGGTGAAGATCTGGCCAAGCTCAGCGATAGTCGACTCGATAGATTCTATCGCGGTCGACCGTTGCTGGATGTACGAGTCCTGCAAAACTCGTTATAGTGTTTCTCACAGGTCGAATACGAGGTACGCACCTGCTGCTCGACAAGCTGCATCTGCTGGAAGGCACCACCATTGTGACCACCCAAGCCCTCCTCGGCAGCATCGAGGTCAAGCGCTAGCAAGTCACCGTTATGGTGCGCGCGACCCTTCCCCTTCGAGTCGAAGCGGCTGGCGCTCCCGTCGCCCATCGGGTCAGCCCGGTGCGACTGATACAACAGCGAACCTGTGGCGTATGAGAATCGGGGAGATA
>JAMQCK010000753.1:0-16580 GCA_024196135.1 Pleurotus ostreatus/Saccharomyces cerevisiae fusant | reverse complement strand
GGTGACATGGCCACAAATCCGCCGCCAGGGAAATCCAGCACTAGATCAACTGCATCTGCGAGCTCCGCTGACGGCGGCGCAAAGAACAGATACGTGGTGATGGGGCGAGTATATTGCGAGCCCGTGGGCCGCTGAATGAGGACCTTACGGAAAAGCGAGACCCGGGGGAAGTGCATGAAAGCTTGTAGGATCGGGTTTGACGTCTTCTCCCAAGTGGCCCGCAGCATTTCGACTGTCGGCACCGCGCGGAATTTGCGCAGCTGGGGGGTGGTCAGGTTAGGGTAGGAACGGGCGAAGTTTATTGGGGCGGCGCACCTTCTCGTCGGCTTCGTTGGCGTAGATGATGTAGTAGCCGGAAAATAGGACGGAGCAGATGTGGCGGAGCCACCGTGGCTTGATGTGCATGGCGGTCGCGAACCCCGCGTCAAGACCTGTGGCGATCCACGTCGCCCGATAGTATGAGGGCGAATACTAAGAAAATGTCAATTAACGCGTATGCGCGCAGGAAAGCAACACGTACGAGGCGTGCAAGAGGTTCGGGTGCTGGTGTGTATGAGATGAGCATCAGTCCTGCCCCACTGATTCATGTACTCACCTCCCAGACCGAGTATCTTGTCGAAATTGCGGATGGCGTATACGCCCGTCAGAACGCTGACAATGAGCTGCCATGGAGTGAACCTGCGCCCTACAGGAGATGAGTTGACACAAACTCTCGTGAATGAGACATGCCAATACCTAGACGCTCGTTGAGTCGCCGAATCAGTCGAATGCGGGGCCCCTTGCTACTTCCCCGCAGAACTTGCCATATCCAAAAGAAGATGACCAGGAAGACCTGTGTGGACCTCAGGATGGTTTGCTGCGCGCATTTGCTGGCTACGCACCTGCGCTCGCTTCCAAGATGGATTTGGACGCCCTACGAGATGGTCGATCATGGTGGCTTGAGACTGCAGCGCGGCCGACGAGCACAGGTCATGGCGCGCCTCCTTCCATGTGATTGTTGGGACCAAGATGCTTTGTGGCGCGGGAATCTGCTTCCGCTCCCACGTGTTGTCTGATCGATCTCACGTGCGTGCGACACGGATTCCCAGATGCGGGATTTGTTGGACTTGCTTCCGGCGTCGACCTCGAGCGCGCCTAACTGCAAGGCTCTGCCCCTGCTCTTCGCCCACCTTTCACCGAGGTGCTTCTGCTTGTATTTGATGCTCTTTCGAGGTATCCGATCCTTACGGGCAGCTGCAGGGATAGGCTTCAGCGGACTTGAAGTATCACCTCAAACCCGTCGCCATCTTCACGGGCTCCCATATACGATCGATGCTTCTTCAGCTGATCTCTATTAAGGAGAAATGGTATTACACCGCGTCTGCGTCGCGTAAAGTCGGCTTTGACTGCATGCTCAGAGTAAGGAAGAAAATGTGACTTCAACCTAAGTGGCGCTCGCCAGCGCGAGCCCTGCACGGGACCCATACAGTTGCGCATGACGCGCAGGCTGAGAGGAGAAGGGCACGCGGGTTCTCCGAGTCAGAGCCAGAAAGGTATAGTCCGAGCGTCGTCCAATGGCGAGGTTTAGAGGTTTTGTCAAAGCGGATCGCCCATTCAGTAAAAGTCCCTTCTTCCTTATAGAAGGGATCTACTCTGCGCCCTCTCAAGTTTGCGTGAACGTGGCTATTGGAAGGTAACTGATACATATACATTGACACTGGCAGCCGACAGGCGCAGGCCGCACTGTTCCAATGTGGTTCATGAACTCTCGTTTCCGGTCGTCCCGGTGCCGGAAGCACTGAGCCTGCTTCATCTGACGGTCTATCAGCGTGTTTTGCCAAGCTTCTCTGTCCCCACGTCAGGCGCTGACTGGGCCCCTGCTTTCGCTGATATATTGCTCAGTTGCTGGAAACATGTCGGCATACATAGCTCGCGCCCACTCGATCTTTGTGGGCGTCAGGGAGTCCTCCAAGCATTGCACACTATTCCATGTCTTGCTGATGCACTATAGGTCGCCGTCCTCGCCATCTATAGTAATGGGCTTCTCGGACATGCGAACACTGAACTTCATACAGTCGTCGGCGCTGTGCAACGCTAGCTCATCCCATCCCACGCTGTGAATTCTGATCGAAGCGTCATTGCAAGTGCGCCGTGAAAGCGTTTCGCAACTTACGTCGACAGGAGGTGATCCACATTCAGCAGTCCAGGACCCCAATCTCCTGCGAAGTGCCACGGCGATCACTATGACACATACGGAGCGTCGCTAACGCCAGCGCAGTCCATAGGATTTGCAGGAACACCTAATGGAGTATAAAATCTATCGAATGCTTTCTGTGTATCAAGCAATGCGGCTGCCCGCTCTCAAAACCCGCTCAATTCTTTAGATATCGATCCTTCGCGCGCCTTCAATTTCCGCTTTTCGTTCCCAGACTAGTTGAATAGGGTCTCTTCGTTGTGCCGTATACTTGCCCACGCGTCTTACCGTTCGCCGCATGAGGACTTGGCCGGCAAGACGATGTGAGTCCGATGCCTCACCATCAGAACCCGTAGCTAACCTGCCAAAAAAGTATGCCCACGCGCTAGGGATGCCGTTCACGGATTTCCATCGGATTTGCTCGATGTGCCTTGCGTTGTGTACACGAATGCGACACACGGCTGTCGCGCCGCAGATCTAGATTTGAATAGGACTTCTGAACCGTACAAGGGCCTCCGCGCGTGACAAAACTGAACCCATGGGCGCTGTCGCCCGCGCGTATTGGCTCACTTTAGCTCCAGTGAGGGGACGCGTGGCGGAACGACTGTGAACATCGGGGCACGGGGTATATATGGGTGCGAGGCTCCCTTCATCTCCGTCCCTCTTCTCGCCGCCCTGAAATAGGAGGAGCTCGCGCCTCAACGGTCTTGCTCAGCTATGCCCGCGCGAGATTGTAGTCCGACGCTCGAGGGCGTTTACTTGCGGTACGTGCTTGCCAGAGGCAGTAATCGATAATTCTGACGGATCTGTGATAGGAACGGGGAGGAGGCAACTCTCGTCCTTCACGCGACGCAGGTTGGCGGCTTGCACATGGTCAGGCATCGACTGGACCAGCGTGGCCGCGACGCTATCAAGCCGGGCAACATATACGTCTGGGAAGAACAAACTCAGCGGGGTCTGAGCGAGGTTGGTGTTTTCTTCAGTGCTCGGTCCGCCCAAGTCGCTTATCTTATACCCAAGACATGCCTGGAACGCTGGACGGATGGTGAGAGGATATCACCGGCTTCCTCAGTACCATGCGACTCACGGAGCCGTAGGCATGCGTTGGGGACCCTCTCGCGGCGGCGCTGACGGCTTCCTTAAATACAATCAAAAGCTCGAAGAGGGGGAAAGGTGCGTAGCTCCATCCGCCGTGCCACCCTAACTCATGTAGGGGCTTCCTTTCTTTTTCGTCGCTTCTTTTCCAACAGCGGGCCGCCTCTCATCAAGCGCACATACTCCGCCCTCATGCGCGTAGGAGGCGCGGAGGCGCCGCGCAAGTGCTACATTGTCGCGTATTCCTCGACCGCCGCCGAAATCGATGCGCGGCTGTTGAACGTCGAGGCTCTTAGCTGTCTACCCCATGAGGTACCGCCCCGCTGGTACCAACCGTGGCGGGCGCCCCGACGGCGCGGGAAGAAAACGGCGGAGGCGAAGGTCAAGCGCGCAAGTCCGTCGGCATCGCCTGTCGCGCTATCAACCACGACGAGCGCACCTCGCGACGTCCACCTCGGCCTCCGTCCTCCCGCGTATCCTCGCCATGCATATACAACCTTGCAGCACATCTACGAGCCCGATCGACGACAATATCGATCGACCTCAGCCTCTAGCTCATCCGAGGCGTCGGCGGCGTCTGGCGCACCTGCTTCCGACGTATCAGTCATGCCCGTGTACGCCAACACAGCGCCGCCCGTCGCGGCACCACAGCCCATTCACCCTGGTCCTCACGCCATATCCCTGGCGGGCGACCGAAGCAGGGCGCTGTTGCCGAGAAGTGGCGACGCGGCGGTGGCGGACGAGGGCGTCGGGCCTTTCATGGTGGACCC
This sequence comes from Pleurotus ostreatus/Saccharomyces cerevisiae fusant, assembly GCA_024196135.1. Classification (NCBI taxonomy): domain Eukaryota; kingdom Fungi; species Pleurotus ostreatus/Saccharomyces cerevisiae fusant. The sequence continues at coordinate 12,542 of JAMQCK010000753.1, read as the reverse complement.
GGGAGGAGCGAGGGGGCAAGTTGCACAGCAGCTCGAGGACATCGCGCAAAACTCCTATACGGGCGCCTATAACGGCTGGAGTGCGCAGAATCGGTTCACGGCGGCTTGGTCGCAGAACGCCTATGATATGGAGCCCTATGGATCGTACTCGCAGAGCGGCTCCCAGGCGCACAGCTACGGCATGGCAGCGATGCAGGCGTGCAACGACATTCCCGAATTCCCTTGCTATCCCCTCCAGGCTGCCTATCGCGACCATCTCGGCGCTGCGCCGACTTACAGGACGACGCCGGCGCGGTTCACCACGTACGACGCGTCGGACGCTATGTATGCATACGCGTCTTCATTGCCGAATGCTGAATACTACTCCTGGAGGATCAACACCCGCGGCCAGTCCTGCTCGTGGTCGTACGAGTCGGTGGACGCCAACCATTCATACGCCTACCCCTCCTACACCACCGGTGAGCGCAACGACCTTCAGTCGACGCACTACAGCGGGCAATCCCACTTTACATACACTGGCGCCGCATCTGACTATGCACACATCACCACAACCTAGTTAGCGCTGCACGGACTTTGCAGCTTGCTCTTGCACTCGCTTGATATACCGTAGGGCACAGACGGACAGCAACGGACAGCTGACGTCGCTTAGTTGCACTAATTTCTTGGAGGCTGTTTAGGCCGATATATACATTACTAGCTGACCTCCTTATCTTATTCTTGACGCATATTCACGGAGCATCGAGCACGACCAGCCGTACCGCACACACCATCTATAGCCAGCACTCATTATATAGCGTAGCAAGAGTTGTCCATGGTTGCGTACAGAATATAAGCCATATGTACCATACCCAAGAGAGCCGGGGTCGTGCAGTGTCATAAGGGTCTTCTCGCGGGAGCCACCAGCTCGAACTCGCTCGATTCCGTGCTCAAAAGATCGTCGTCCTTGAACAAAACCTCGCCAGGGGCGTCCGCCCGTAGCCGGTCGAGCGCAGCCTCGCCGTACTCTTCCGCCTCCAGCGCGGGATCCTCGCGCACGCTGCCCCCTGACGGCGTCTCCCCTTTCCGTATGAGCTCCCACTCGACGCGCACGAAAACCCACAGCCACCGCCGCACGATCTCCGCGAGCTCGAGCACCCACACTCCCATGTGCGCCGCGTCCCCGAAGCGGGTGTGCGTCCCGCCGTCGAGCGCGCGGTGCAGGTGCGGCGACAGTTTTGCGCTCCACGACAGTCGGAGGATGAGGTTGACGATGAGGAGCGTGCCATAGGTAAGCTTGGGCCGCGGGAAGAGGAGTGTCGGGCGGAGGTGGGGGAGTAGCCATCCGTCGGGAGCAACAGTGAGCGAGCTCGCGCGTCGGTGGCCGGCGGAGAATGTACGAGCATGACCGTAGTTGCGAACTGCTTCAGGTGAGAGGGACCGACTCGCATCACCAATGAGCGGGACGCCGCTATGCAAATGAGGAAGTACGAGGCGCCGGGGTAGGCGCGTCGTTGGATCGGGTGGTGGCGCTGGCTTGAGGAGGGCGAACCCCCAATCGTTGCTAACATCCCACCAGTACGAGTATAGTGAATTTACGAGCGCGGCTAGAACCCTGAAGAGAGGTCAAGCTGAAATAGCGAGTTAATGATGCGTTTCGACTAACCATAGGCGGAAAAGCAAGTGCTCGCCGTGCCATGTCTCGTGCTCGACCTCCTTGCCATGCTTCGCGGCGCTAATGAGGGGCTGTGCTGCCGAAAGGAAGAGTACGGGGAAGGATGAGAAGTACTTCAGAGCGTTGTAGAGCGGCTTGGGATTTGACGTGTCCCCAGAATATTCGACCAGACACTGTCGGAATCGAATGAGGTAGGGAATGCTGAATGAAGATCAGAAAAGACATTCATTCATTAAAAGATATGACGTACCTCATGATAGTCGGCGCAATCCATCGCGTCCACCCTGTCTGCGATGGAACGAAGAGCAAGCTGCCGCCTGACGCCAGGAGCTGGCAGAGGCAGAAGTATATGTCGACAAACACCTTCGCAAAGGATGTAAGGATATCGGCGAGGATGACGTCGGCAAAGTGTATTCGGGGCGCGTTGTGGTATTTGGGCGCAGGGGGGAACATGATGCGGCGTAGCGCGCTACGTCCGTACAGCGTCAGCTCGTGATCGAGGGACAGTGAGCGGAAGTACGCACCGTACGAAGCGTCTTCTCTGTGTCCTTTCAAAGATGTCCAATGGCGCAAACAGTGCAAGCAGGACCCCTAGCGTGCAGAAGGCCGGGATCCACCCGTGCACGTCGACACGTACGGGGTCTCCGCGCGACAGCGCATAGAACACAAACCAGCACGCAAAACACCAGGTCGCGTAGCTGACAAACAGTCTATAGATGGGCGCATAGAGCGCCTGCGGGGGAGGGGGGTGGTCGTGCGTGGCGAGGAGCGGGCTGGCGGCGCTGTGCGGGCGGAGGTCGAGGGCGGTCGCTGCGTCGATGCGGAAGTAATAGAGGCCATGGAGGTTCGTCGCCCAGGCGAGGATGCCGACGCCAATGAGCAACAGTGCCCTGAACGGCAGCGGGAGGACGAGCGTCCACACATCGATGTCCACGTCCATAGTGAACAAGTCCGCAGCCAAATCGCCGCCGTGCGCCACCCCACGCCATCACGTTGCCCGCCATCAATATGTGGCGTTCCCCCCGAGCTCGGTCCGGAATCCGAATAGGCGCTCGTGGTTGCACCTCGGACTTCACCATCACTGGGTCCGGCCAGCTCACTACACTATGGCCAGCAACGCCAAGGATACGGACTTTCGCAGGAAGTGGGATACGGCAGAGTATGCTGAAAAGGCCAAGAAGCGCGACGCCGAGGAGGCAGAGCGCGCGAAGGAGAATGAGGAGCGGTTGAAGCAAGGTGCGTTCGTTCATTTACCGATGCATCACACCCTGACTGAGCAGTGATTTTATTCGCATGCAGGAAAGCGCCCACGAAAGAGTGCCCCCTCGAAAGACCAGCCAAAGCCTACACAACTAGCTCAGCGCCGCGAACATGATCTGAATCTGGACAAGAATTTGGGGAAGACCATGGTCGTGCAGAACTTGTCGAACCGGGGGCCAGGGCAGCCGGGCTTCTACTGCGAAACATGTCAACGGAATTACAAGGATAGCACTGGATACTTGGACCATATCAACTCGAGAGCGCGTAAGTGCCACCTACCCTCTTAGTTGGGCACTGTGCTGACGGAACTGTTATCCCTACCTTCTTCCCTCCATACCCTTCACATAACACTACGCCTTCCCCTTACTCAATCTTTACGCACCAATCTTTCTATAGATCTTCGTGCCCTCGGCCAAACAACCAACATCGAACGCTCCTCCCTTGAACAAGTGCGCAGGCGAATCGCCTTCCTCCGCGAACAGACACGCGCCGCCTCGACACAGAAGCAATATGACTTCGACCAGCGACTAGCTGAGATCAAGGCGAAGCAGCAGGCCGAGCGGGAAGAGAAGAAGAAGGCGAAGCAACAGGCGAAGGAGGCTGCGCGAATGCAGTTGATAGAGGAGAGCGGCGGGCCGGACGATGAGATGGCGAAGATGATGGGCTTCGGAGGATTTGGGTCGACGAAAAAGTGAGGAGGGAAATACGATGTGCGTTATCTGTTTGTGGACGCACTGAAGGGTTAACTGATTCGCTTACAGTTTGCCATAACTTTTACAGTGCGCACCCATGACAGCACCATCTACCGTACCAGCCTGAACAGGCCCGCCACTTTGGGGAACTTCTAACGCGACGCGAAGCCCGCAGTCATTAGCCCTCCTCGTACAATGCAGGCGACACTCTTTCTTGTATGTGGACGCTAAGAGATGCGAGACGTATCATCACACTACAAGTGGCATTGACAGTACGTCTGTCGCTCATAACCTGTATAGGCTGTATTATAATGCAAGTAGATGTGTCTAGCGTCTATACTGGGTCGATTAATAAGTTACATGGCTGGTATCGATATAAGCTTAAGGCGTTGCCTTACCATCGGAGAACGACAGCACATTAGTTGCCCCGGTTCTGCCATGCGCCGTCCAGACGGTCGAGCAGACCCTGTACCTCACGCACGCTCTCCTTCCGCTCACGCCGCGCGTCCTGCCACTCGCTCTCGGCATTGATCCCATCGAGCCGAAGCAGGGACTGCAGCAGGAGCTCGCCGAGGCGGAGGTGCTCGCGATCCATGAAGGCTTTGTTGTCGCCATCCGTATGGTACTGGGGCAGCGAGCCCAGAAGGTTCTCGAGGTCGCGTCCCAGCGAGGACCGGACGTTTTGCATCTCGGACTGGATCTGATTGATGGTAGACTGCTCAGAGCGAGGCGGGGCGGGCGTAGGCTTGGCCTGCTGGGCCGGCGCGCTGGGTGGCGCGTCCGCGGTGCCGATGACGGCGATCGTCGAGTTTGGCTTGAGGTGGTAGGCGGAGACTGCGAAGGTCAGCTATGATATTTGGGGATGAAGGCTGGGGCGTACTGGGTGCATTGTCGTCTTTCATGACGACGCCCGAATGGACGAGTTTGAATGCATCAGGCGGGAGATGCGTGTATTCCGCGATGCTTTGGCGGATGTCCCCCAGCCTTGTGCTGGGGTCTGGGAGCTGAAATGAGAGCCTGACGCACTTAGACGATTTCCAGGGACGCAGAATAATCACTCACTTCTCTCTTCCCCACTTGACGTGTACCATGGTGCTGGTGAAAGGCAGAAGGACGCCACGCGGGACGCAGCTGATGGTGTTGACATGTATTGTGGTCGAGCGTGCAATGGATGAGGTCATCCGGATCGCTTCTTCACTCTCCCCTCTGTCAGTGAGCAGAACGCCTTCGTCTGGCTGCCGCGCTCATCGTCCCCGACCCGCGTCTCTCCTCCGCCCACCATGTCTGCCCCGCCCCAGGATCCCATCCGCCGCCGCCCTCCGCCGGCCCAGCCCCCCGGAAACCGCCTTCTCCAGCTCAACCGCGCAGGCGCAGGCAGCAAGACTCCCGCCATCCCGCCCTCGCTTGCACAGAAGCTGGCAAACGTGCGCACTGCTCTACTTATCTTCCTCCGCTACCATCGCTGACACTAGCGCCACAGAACGCACAGCGCAACAACCCCAATGTCGACGCGACCACCGCTGCCCTCCAAGGCGTAAGCCTCGGTTCTCACGACGGCCTGCATCCTGCCCTTCGCCCAGTCCACTCAGACAGTGTGGTCCAGAACCTTGGTCGTGGATCGAAGCCGCCTGGCCTTGCCGGAAGGCGCGCAAAGCCCAACCTCAACGTGCGCGACATCCCTCACGCCGTTGAGTCTATGTCTGGCGCCCTCAACGCCGGCCTCGGTGCTGGTCGTCCCACCCTCGCAAACGATCCGCCTCGAAAATCGCACATGGCTAGCCCCTTCGCGAATTTTTCGCGCATCGTGTGCGTCGTGCGTCCCGCTTCGCGATCGGCCGGCCACTTACTTCCATCGCAGCGATCCTTCTGGACGGCTTAATTTCTCAGGAAAGGCAATCCTCCACGCATCCGGCGTCAATTTCGCCAATGGATCTACGTACTCGATCAACATGGGCCAGATGGAACTCCAGGACGAACTTGGCAAAGGCGCATACGGCGCAGTCAAGAAGGTCCTTCATAGGCCAACGAACGTGACGATGGCCATGAAGGTACGTCCCGCCGTTGACGTCGTGATACGCATCGTGACATCGCCTACTAGGAAATCCGCCTGGAGCTCGACAAGGCAAGATTAGATGCGATCATCATGGAGCTGGATGTTCTCAATCGCGCCGTCGCGCCAGAAATCGTCGAGTTCTACGGCGCTTTCTTCATCGAATCTTGCGTCTACTACTGCATGGAGTACATGGACGCCGGCAGCATGGACAAACTCGAGGCTGCAGGCGTGCCGGAAGACGTACTGGCACGTGTGGCGGCTTGCACCGTGCGGGGATTGAAGTTCCTGAAGGACGAGCTGAACGTCATACATCGAGGTGCGCGCTCCTCGTTGTAACTGCGGAAGCGGCGCTAACCCTATGACAGACGTAAAGCCGACTAACATCTTGATAAACACGAGAGGGGAGGTCAAGCTGTGCGATTTCGGCGTGTCTGGTCAGTTGAATAAATCCCTGGCGAAGACCAATATCGGCTGTCAAAGCTACATGGCGGTACGTACATCACAGATACGGCATTCATACGACTACTGACAGCGCGCCTCGTAGCCTGAGCGCATACAGGGCGAATCACGAGGTCAAGGCGACGCGACCTACAGCGTATCTTCCGATGTGTGGTCACTTGGCCTGACCATCGTCGAGATTGGCGTCGGCAGATATCCGTACCCTCCCGAGGCCTACGAGAACGTCTTCTCGCAGTTGACAGCCATCATCCATGGCGACCCACCAGAATTGCCGGAAGACAAATACTCGTCAGTGGCTCGGGAATTTGTTGCCCGTTGCTTGGACAAGCACCCGAGCATGCGTGCAAGCTACACGCAGCTCTTAGTGAGTGCATCCTATCCCAGTCCGTTCGCGATACTTACGTACTGTCAGAACCACCCGTGGATTGTCAACGACGCCGAGAGTAAGGTTGACATGCCAGCTTGGGTCACCACCGCTATGGCCTTCCGCGATGCTCAAAAGGCCCCACCTCAACCGAACGGCGAAGAAGGCGTGCCGCATTCGGTGTAATTCGCCAGCTGTCGTTCAATACATGCTTACTGCGGCACCCACGAACAACGTCCTCCCGTACCACGTCCCTCTCCGTGCCGATGGAGCGCGTCCTTGGCCTCCGCTGGCGGACCTGTGTCGACGTCGTTCGTCTCCGTGCGCCCTAGAGACTCGCCCCACCCCAAATTCCTCGAGACGCATGCGGACGCCGCCCAGCGATGGCGCGTCTCCGTGCTCTGTGAGCGGCGGGGGCGCCCCGGCGGCCCCGGACGCCCAACCCACCAAACTGCCTGCACGCTCGCTTCGCTCTCACATCGCCATCGTTATCGTCTGCCCGATCGCACTTCATACACCTACCGCGCCCGGCGTCGGTCGCCTCGCATCCGGAATGCAGGCAGGTCGTCGGGTGCACCTGCAACGCGTGCGTGTATCATACCCTGTCCCAAGAACCCAGTACATCGTCGTCATCATCATTCAATATTCAATTACTTACTGTACGATTATCTATTTCTTCTCGCTGCACTAGAGCAGGCTAGCTGCTGACGGGGGATGAGTGCATACGAACATACACGACTCGTATCATCTATTCTGTTGTCGGTAGCGGTGTCCTGGCTTGGAGCAAATGTATAGTACATCAAGATTTAGACCAGAAATTGTATACCATGTATGACTGATCTAGTCGGTCCTTTAAGTGAGAGATGCGCAACAGAAGGCAGAAACAGACACTGGCGGGAGATGAGGTTGGTCATAAATGAGGCGTGAGAAGGCGATCGAGTCACTGATCGCGCTGATCCATCTCGGTGCTGGCGAGTGCGCGCCATCGTCTCCTGCGTCCGATTACACAGCGATCGACATCCTGCGAGGTTCTCTCTCGCCACCATGTCGTTTCCGGCGCATGACAGTGAGTGCTCCCTGAGCTATATGCTGTGAAGCCTGCTAAGCGCTCACCTTGCCCTCAGTCTCCGCCCCCTTCGACTTCCCCAAGGAAGAGGAGAAGATCATCCAGTTCTGGAGAGAGATCGACGCGTTCCAGACGAGCTTGAAGCTCACTGAGGGCAAGCCCGAGTTCTCCTTCTACGATGGACCGCCGTTCGCGACCGGTCTGCCGCACTACGGGCATCTACTCGCGGGCACGGTGAAGGTGCGTTCGGCACTGACTCTGCAATCGAGATAGTGCTGAACCTCATGCATAGGACATCGTCACCCGACACGCCTCGACGACCGGCTACCACGTCATCCGCCGCTTCGGCTGGGACACGCACGGTCTCCCGGTCGAGCAGGACATCGACAAGCGCTTCAACATCCGCGGGAAGGACGACGTGATGAAGATGGGCATCGACAAGTACAACGCCGAGTGTCGGTCCATCGTCATGCGGTATTCGAGCGAGTGGCGCGCAACGGTCGAGCGTATGGGCCGCTGGATCGACTTTGACAATGACTACAAGACTCTAAACACGACGTTCATGGAGAGCGTGTGGTGGGCGTTCAGCGAGTTGTTCAAGAAGGGGCTCGTATATCATGGGCTGCGCGTCATGCCCTACTCGACCGGCCTTAACACTCCTTTGTCAAACTTCGAGGCGCAGATGGACTACAGGGATGTGAACGATCCTGCGGGTGAGTAATGATTGTACACGAGTAAGGTTAAAATACTAATCTGGCGCAGTCACTGTCTCCTTCCCTCTCGTTGACGATCCGACGACGTCTTTTCTGGCCTGGACGACTACGCCATGGACACTGCCGTCTAACTTGGCGCTTTGCGTGCACCCGGATTACACCTACATCAAGATCCACGACCAGGAGCGTGACCAGAACTTCATCATCCACCAGGACCTGCTACGCACGCTGTACAAGGACCCCAAGAAGGCCAAGTACAAGAAGCTCGGCGAGTGGAAGGGTATTGACTTGAAGGGCTGGCGTTATGTGCCGCTGTTCGAGTACTTCACCGAGCAGGTAAGAAAGTTGTTTAAGCCTTTGGATCAGTAACTGAGACAATACTTTCAGTATGAGGACCGCGCTTTCCGCGTCCTAGTTGACAAGTACGTCACGAACGCAGACGGTACTGGTATCGTCCACCAGGCCCCCGCATTCGGTGAAGACGACCACCGCGTTGCCATCGCGCACGAAGTCATCCGCCCCGACGAGCTACCGCCCTGCCCCATCGACGACGTCGGCCGCTTCACGCACGAGGTGCCGGACTTCGAGGGCCAACACGTCAAGGCCGCGGACAGCGCGATCCAGAAGGCGCTTAAGGCGAAGGGCCGCCTCATCGTGCAGAGCACGCTCAAGCATAGCTACCCGTACTGCTGGCGCTCGGGCACGCCGCTGATCTACCGCGCGATCCCGGTGTGGTTTGTTAAGGTGTCCCCGATTGTGGACCAGTTGGTGGAGAACAACAGGAAGACGCGATGGTGGGTTTGGTATCTTGCGGTGTCGTACGATGAGTTGCTGAAGAATCATCAGGGTTCCGCAAAGCGTGGGCGATCATCGATTCGCGAACTGGCTAGCCAATGCCCGCGACTGGAACGTGTCACGGAATCGGTACTGGGGCACGCCGATCCCATTATGGGCGAGTGAGGACATGCAGGAGGTACGTACTGTGGCGTTATCTCACGGAGCTTGCTAACAAGTCCTTAGATCGTCTGCATCGGCTCAGTCGAGGAGTTGGAGAAATTATCAGGTGTCACCGGGATCACCGACTTGCACCGCGACAAGATCGACCACATCACTATTCCGTCGAAACAAGGCAAGGGCGTCTTGAGACGAGTCGAGGAGGTTTTTGACTGTTGGTTCGAGTCTGGCAGGTCCGTTCCTTCACCCGTGTTCCTGGCTAAAACTGACTTGCTTGCAGCATGCCATACGCACAGATCCACTATCCCTTCGAGAACAAGGACTTGTTTAAGAGTTGTTTCCCGGCGCACTTCGTTTGCGAAGGTATCGACCAGACGAGAGGGTGGTTCTACACCTTGTTGGTGTTGTCGACACACCTCTTCGGCTCTGCGCCGTGGCAAAACCTCATCACGCACGGCTTGGTGCTTGCTGCGTAAGTGTCTTGCTCGTCCTGATGTTTACTCGTCTGACGGACTGTGCAGCGACGGCAAGAAGATGAGCAAAAGCCTGCGCAACTACCCGGACCCGAACCACATCCTCGACACCTACGGTGCAGATGCCACTCGGTAAGCTGATCATCTGTGAGGTTGTATCTGTTCTCTGACACGACTCCAACAGAATGTACCTCGTCAACTCTCCCGTTGTCCGCGGCGACAACCTGCGCTTCCGCGAAGACGGCGTGCGCGAGGTCGTCTCCAAGGTCCTCCTCCCCTGGCTCAATTCCTTCCGCTTCTTCCTCGGGCACTCCGCCCTGCTCACCAAAACCACCGGCGCCCAGTTCAAGTACAACGCGCACGCGCCGCTGCCGAACAACATCATGGACCGCTGGATCCTCGCGCGCTGCCAGTCGCTCATTAAGCTCGTGCGCGAGGAGATGGCGGCGTACCGGCTGTATACGATCATTCCGCGCTTGCTGGGGCTGATCGATGAGTTGACGAACTGGTATATCCGGTTCAACCGGAAGCGGTTGAAGGGCGAGAATGGGAAGGAAGACAACATCTCGGCGCTCAACACCTTGTTTGAGGCGTTGTTCACGTTGTGTCGAACGCTCGTGAGTCGAGGTCGACCTTTAGAGCCACAGGTTGCTGACTATGGTGTAGTCCTCGTGCACGCCGTTCATGACAGAAAACATCTACCAGGCATTGCGGCCCTTTATCCCGGAGGACCCCAGCTTGCCAGATACTCGTTCCGTGCACTTCCTCAGCTTCCCCGAAGTAAAGGAGGAGTACTTCGACAGCGACATCGAGCGGCAAGTCAAGAGGATGCAGTCCGTCATTGAGTTGACAAGATATCTGCGCGAGAAAAACAACCTATCGTTGAAAGTGCGCAGGATCAAACATTCAAATGAAGTGCAGTACTGATATCACGTCTAGACGCCGCTCAAGGAGCTCCTCATCTTCCACCCCGAGACACAGTACATCGAGGACGTCAAGCCATTACGGAGATACATCGAGTCCGAGCTGAACGTGCGCGACATCATCTTCAGCTCAGACGAGTCCCTCTCCGGCGTGCGCTATCGCGCCGTGGCAGACTGGGCCGTCCTCGGTCGCAAGCTTCGCAGAGACCTCGCCCGTGTCAAGAACGCACTGCCTAACGTACCCAGCGACGACATCAAGGCCTACGTCGAGACCGGCACCCTCAATGTCGACGGCATCGAGCTCGTCAAGGGCGACCTCACTGTGCAGCGGTACCTCGAGCTGGAGGGCCAGGGCCAGTTCGACACGCACAGCGACAACGACGTTGTGGTGCGGCTCGACATCCAGGTACACCCGGAGCTGCAGGGCGAGTGGTATGCGCGTGAGGTGATGAACCGCGTGCAGAAGTTGCGGAAGAAGGCGGGCTTACAGGCGACGGACGATGTGGAGATGTTCTACGGACTGGGCGAGGGCTTGGGTGCGGAGCTTGTCGACGCCATTGGTCAGTACCCGGAGATGATCAAGAAGACGCTCGGTGGCGACCTCGTCGACGTGAAGGCGCGGAAAGAGGGCAAGCAGACGCTCATCGAGGAGGAGCAGGAGATTGGGGATCTGAAGTTCATGTTGTATTTGGTTAAGCCTTGAGAGGCGTAGTGTTGTACTTACCATGATCCATGTTGTACACTAGTAGAAGCAAAAGAATGTTGTACGAATCATGACGTCTAGCACACATCGCCGTAGCCTTTGGCCAGACTAGGAAGGCCTTGAGAATGGATTAGGAAGGTCAGTCCCACGCCACAATGTCGGCGATCACCGGCGCGGCTCTGCGGAAATGGCCGGACGAGGTTGATCTCAACCTCGTACTTCCTCTTGTCTTGCTTTGGCCTCAAAGGAGGACGAATTCTAGGCTACAGGGCCTGTACCCGGCTCATCGATGTGCTCCTACTTCTTGTTCGTCGGTTGAGCATGCGAAATTCCACAGACACACTGACAGTTCAACTTTTCGAACCGGGGAGCCGCTCTTGGAATTCCCGACGATAATCAGCCATCGGGATACAGATGCCTCGGTATGGCGAGCACGGAGACAAAGCAAGATATAGAAAGTGCCGCCGGGACATGGGACCGAGAATGAATCCTTATTGTCTTTTGCCCCCCCCCCTCCGTACCTGGTCTCGGACTATTTCTCGCTCTTATTGTCTTCGCTCGCTATGACGGTCCCGCTTCGTAAGCAATGGAGGGCACACTCTCCCGGTTCACACTACCTCTTATTGTCTACCAAGGGCCTCGGGTGCGCCTTCCGTCCCGCGAAGGCGACATCGAGAGCCCGAGATTTGATCTCGGGGGCGCAATATCACCTTTCTGGGTCTCGAAGAACAATAGGAAGGGCGCGCGCCGAGTACAATGTGCCCTGTGGCTTCGCGTGCCGGCAAGGGGGCGACGAGTATATAAGCCCGACTGCACAGGCTCATCCGACAGCAGACATACGTTCTACGTCCAGCTACCCCACCCGCCGTCTCACCCAGCGGCCTCCTTCGGGACCTTCACCTCCGACTCCTCTCGTCCTTCAGCCGACTCCGTCACTCTACACCAATGGACGCTTTCGCCATGGCTGCCATCCCGGACATCGAGGAGATCGTCGATGTCCCCGAGGACTTTGAGAGCGGCGGCGGCACGACCGGTGTCTACTGCGTCGTCGCATGAGCGCGACCAGCCCGCGTTCGACCAGATCGTTGACGCGTCACATGGTGCGCGCCCATCCATCCGTTCCCATACCCATCATCGCTGATTATCTCACAGGCAGACGTATATCCTATTCGTTCACCTGCCACCCATGAACTTTTTCGCGAGGAGATGCCGCCATTAACCTTTGGCGAGG
>JAMQCK010000752.1:0-16628 GCA_024196135.1 Pleurotus ostreatus/Saccharomyces cerevisiae fusant | reverse complement strand
CCGAGGATGGCCACATCTTGGGAGGAGAGGTTCATGACGGAGGGAAAACGAGGAAAAACTGCTGGAAATGCATGTTGAGCGGAGGCCATGTTGTAGGCGTCGTGCGTGCGTACCAAGAGCAACCAAGACGTGTCCCGCGCGCTATATACGTGCTGCTAAGGATCGTGTTGAGTCGGGGGTCCGTATTCGCCGCGCGGACTGGTGCGTGATGGGGGCAAGAGACAACGAGTCGGAGCGCTCAGCTCCGTTCGCTCAATTTCAGCTGATGTGCACGCGCCTCGGCCCGACTCCCTCTGGCTTCCCCGAACGACACCCGAAGGATGTGCAGCCCGAATATCAGCTCATTCTCGGGTCCATCAGGCCTAGTCCTCACGCAGACCCTGCTCATTCTCAAGGTGGACAGGCTCTGACGCCGCTGACAAGCTCAGCCGCACGAATAACCCCTCCAGACAGGGAATGTACTAGCGCAGACAAGCGTCAAGCGTCTGCCGCGGGCCCGAGAGCCGCTGCCTCCCATGCGTGGGCCCGGATATCAACTCCGTGGAAGCGCACCATAATATCCCAAAGCATCCACGTCGGCGATGACACGTAGCGCGTTCACGTTCGCATAGATCTGTAGCGACTACTTACATGAACGGGCCCTTGCCCGCCGGTCACCGCAGTCTGTCGCAAATCTGCCTTTTGACGCATCCCCACGGACTCAGTGGGGCTGACCGAACGCGGGGAGGTGATTCGGGGTTATCCGAGCGGATGGGAGGTTGTGCTTTCGGATGAACAGAGAACATCAGCGTATCATAGCGTACGGGTAGTCACCCAGTCAAAGCGATGGGTGATGACCCTCTACATAAAGGCGGTCGCATGTGTCCAGGCGCCAACGCTGTCGGCTCATCGTAGCGGATCTGTTGCCACCCATCACAGGCCCGCAGTAGAGTAGAGAGACGGAGTAGCGCGGTTTCTCGCTCACGTCGATCTCAATATGCATTCAGTGCTATCGCTCAAAATTAAACTGAGTATCAAGCGCCAAGATCTACGACTTGCGGCGCGCCACCTGCTATATTACCTTGCTTGCAAGGTATCTACAGCATGCTTATTGACGACTTCACGAGTATTTTTGCGGCATAAGTACAAACAATCGATGCCATTTGTCACCTGTCCGCAATAACGCTGTTGTCGGCGCTTCGGGATGGATCTTACCGTCCCGCCCTATCTGAAGGAGTAAGGGTTTGAAAGCACACAATCCAAAGAACCCGTAGACAAAGGGCTTTCATGGCAAAGTTGTAAATCTATCTCAAGGGCGCATAATCAAGGTTGGATTGGAATGAGGCGTTGAGGTACAACGGCAAATTCCGGTGTCGGCACCGATCAGTCACCTGACTGGTTGAACTCCAGGTCGGCGTCTTGCACGCCATCTTTACCACGCTTCCTTTGTTTTTCGCTTGTAATGATACATATCGGTCACCGGTACTCACTATGCACATGTCGATTAGCAAGAAGGACGACTGCACGATGACCGCGCGTTCTACTTCGGAATGTCCTTCCCGTGTATAATCCTGACATGAAGATGGGCGGAGAATATAGGAGACAATCCTTAAGGTGCATAGAAACTCAATTTCCTTGAGATAATGCATGTGAGCTACCGACTGACATGCAAAGCATCGGCATACGGAAGGTACTCTCCTCAAAAGGAGGACTTGCACAGTGTCCGCGCGCGTCGTTCTCCATCCCCCGCTTCTGCGACGGACCGCGAGACCTTCATCGCTTCAACCCACACAGGCGCGATCAAGAAGATATAGACGGAAGGAATATTGCGCACGGTAACCGCCTTTCCAAGGCGGCGAAGGCGAGCGTCTCAAATGGGACGAGGGAAGAAAGAGAATGATGTGGAGGCCGCAGTGTTGCGGAGGGCAGGGCAGACAGGGACGCGAGCACGCTCATCTGCGTGACTGGCGTCATTGACTTGCGGTGCGGGAAGGGGGAGGCAAAAGGAGAGGGATTGGGTGTAGGGCTTAAGAGGGCAAATTCTCATCGGCAGGCGGCAGGAACTCGAAGGCGCACCTGCAGTGCGGTGAGAGACCGTCGTGCGTGAGCCGTCCCCTTAGAAGAGGTCAAGATCGCAGGCCGTAAATTAACACACGGCGCTAAGTGCATGCACTAAGGCCCAGGGGGAGGGAAATCTGGAGACACTAATCGACCTTCCTGTTGAAAAAGCGAGGCGAAGAAAGGTGAGGAGAGGGTGAGGGAGAATCAGCAATGGGGCATCGTTGTGCTGGTGCATGTTAGCAGAAAGCTCGCAGGCGCGAGAAGAAAGTCTATCAGATACAAAGTCTATCGAAGACGGACAGGACGCGCGCATAAAGGCCAGGGAGGCCTATTGGAGAATCTGCGCCATTGTCATCCTATAAGCTCACCAGACTTCACCGCCAGTTGTGTCCGAAGGATTGAGCATCTGAGTATGTACCCGCTACGCAAGCAAGGTTGGGAGCCGGCCCCGCCGGGGCTTCGGCGTATATAAAACCGACGAAGGCTATGCTAACAGTAATTCCTCAGGCGGCCTCCGAGTCCCTTGGGTCCACCCCATACCAGTTGCACAAGTCCAGGACCAGGACCTCCCCCTCGTTCCTGAATCTTTACCCGCCGAGTGCATCGCTGATCTCGCACTTGAGGCCTGTGCCATTGTAGTCGCTCGAGGTCGACGACATTAGCACTTACGAGGAATCAAAAGAGCGCGGCAAAATTCGAAGTCGGTACCGAGTGATCACCTGATTGGTTCAACTCGGTCCTTGGCACGGTTTGCAGTCTACTGACATACCGAGGATGGTCTACCCGTACTTGCACAAGGTGAATATATTCTCCATCCATTATCAGGTCCAAAAGGCCGCATATGGTGTACCCGTGTACTTTGATTACCGTTCACTTCGCGCCCGCAGAAATGTGTTCGTCATTCTACCCTTCTGAGCGGCGAGAGGGTAAGTGCAGAGAAGGACTTAGAAGAGCGTCAGTGCAAATACTTAAGAAGGTGACAATATGGCTTGGGAGGCAGAAAGGAATTCAAAGGAAAGACGTGGAGTACGGCGAATAATTCAAGGCTCAAGACGCTTTACTGGCGGAACGGCGTCGTTGAATTGGCCTTCTGAGAAGTAAAGAGCGGAGGGGGAAAAGGAGGGTGACCTTCCCTTCGATAGGGAAAGAAATTGTACCCGCAGCGGGCGAACGTCGTACTTAACATTCCCTTTCGGAGGTGACAAGACCACGGGTGCACTGACATGTTAATGTGCTCAAGGAGTTGAAAAGGTGGACGCGCAAGCTGATGCATAGGCCCCGACCGTGATTTAGTCCAACATATAGCCCGAGGGGTAGCGGATGGAGGTGACCAATGCCTATAGGTACGTTGGAGGTCTCATGCGCCGAGAGCCATATTTGCGACAACGCCCCGCGTGTCACCCACGGCCAGTCGCTGCCGCGTTCCCCAGGCAGGGTGCGCGGTGGGGTCGGACAGCACCCTCTCCGCTTCCTCCATCTCGGGGCTATCCACCCCTAGCTCGTAAGCGTACCACTCGCTTGCAAGGGCTGCCCACGCCCGTGTCGCACTCGCACTGTGCGGCTTCCTCAGTATCTCCCCGATAATACACGAGAAGCTGCCACTTACTCCTGGTGCGCAGCGGCCACCCACGCCGCGTCCGCTGCCAGTCGGCCGCGCTCGCTATGGTAGCCTGTCGACGTACCCAGCCGCCACAGCAGTCGGACTGTCCGTATGGCCTCGAGCCCGGTGATCTTGCCCTCGGCCCAGCTTGCTAGCCGCGCGTACTCGTGCGCCATATCCGCCAACTGGCGATCCAAAGCGGTCGACTTGGCCTCCGGCAACGCGCACACAGAGCAGTTGCATTCAAAGCCGTATCGCTGCTTCAGATGCGCCCTGGGGTCAATAGGCGCTCGTCAGCTTTACACAGCTCAATAGATTAGATTGCAGTGGGAGGAAAGTATGCTGGGCTGGAATTCGTAAGAAGGTCGAAGGTTCCACTCACCTGCGGTCATCTCGGGCACGCTTGGTATCAAAGTACGTCGTGAGCAGCTCCTGTGACCTCTGTCAGCCGCCAGTACCATTGGGCTTAGGCATGAGCCCCCTTAGGCTACCCTCTATCCCATTGACCTATCCTCGCGCCTAACCCGAGATCCACGCACCTCTCCTTTCGCTATCGGCTTCAACGCGTGCACCACCAGCGCGCCCTCCCTCTCCCTCCACGAGTACACCGAATTGAACGCGCGCACGCACCCATGGTTCAGGCGCGCCATGCGGGGGAAGATGCCCACCATATCGCCCGCGGCGACGGCGTTCGTCTGGAAAATCGCGAGGGCGTGCGCATCGGGGTCGGACGCGGGGTCGAAGTCGTCCGGTAGGCCGACGTAGGAGAGGTTGTAGAAGGCTGCTCGGCCTTCGGGGGAGGCGGCGCGTAGACCTTCTGCGATGACGCCTCTGGGATCGCTGGCTAGATAGGTTAAGAGGTCAGACGTAGCAGCGGATTAGATAGGCGAGAAACGACTTACTCGAGAAAGGTACCCGAAACAAGGGCTTCTCCCGTATGAGGAGTTCGCCGCGCTGGACTATGTTATCAGCAGCTACCATAGCAAGCAAGAACGTACTCACCTCGATATCACGGACAGCAATCAGTCCCTTGCCTCTTCCGGGCAGGTCAGCCAAGGCAAACTTGCCCGCATCACTGTCGCTGTCGCCGGAATGTGGCAGAGATCCTGGGTCGGGACGCGACAGGTACCCATCTTGAACATTCACAGGATACAAGAAGTATGCGAGAAGCGCGATTGCAATAGCGCCCAACACCAAGGGTGTCCGAGCCAGTCGGGAACAAGAAGTAGGAGCGTTGGTAGAAACGGGCTTTGCGTAGGATGATGAGGCACAGTCATTATACAGCAAAGAAGGAGGCACACCTTCTCCTTTGGCGAAGAAACACTCGAGGGACCTGCCCTCTTCGACGGTCTACCTGCAGCACCCTTCATGAAGGACGATGGCAAGACACGCCCACAACGTGAACGTGACTTTGACGTGACATCGGCAATTGCCGAGGAATGTCGAACAGCGCCAGCGGCCGGCGTCAAGCCCTCTCTGTAAGCACCCTTGAACTGTTAGTTCATTTGGTAGCTCGTACAGCCATGTGAGCTGGCTTGTCAGTATATTGAGCGAGCTGAGTAGCGGGCGAGCCGTTCCTTGCTATCACTCCGCCTTGATCGTGTCCTCGGACATCGACCATCGATATACAGGACGTGTTGTCCTCATTGATAGTGTATAGAATCACTATACTGTTGGACTAGTATCTGTATTATTTCTACGGAAAGCTGTCAAGGCACTGGATGTCTGTCAGTGAGCGCAATACTTAGTGTTGTTCGCGCTTCATCGACCATGCTATGGGACGGTCCGCCACATGGCTCGTACCTCACTATAGGTCTGTCATTCAACTGGAGCCCGCAGGAATATGTTGATATACTGAGTCTATATTTCTGAGTCGAATGGCGAGCACAAAGCCCAAATCAACAAAGCCATACATCGCCTCGCCTCCGCCTTCCCTTTCTGGCCTCCAACATCTCCACGCGCCTTGGCCCGATTTCTCGTTCGCCCACCACCCAATACCCCACCGCGGCCGCGACCACGATGTCCACACCCATTACACCCGCCCGCGCCTCCTTCCTCCCCGACCACGACACCACCGCGAACCATGCCAGCACCTCGACGAACCCCCCGCCCGCCATGTCGCCCGAGCTCGAGCAGACGCTGACGCTGCTCGCGTCGCATCGGTCGGTGCTGGGGTACATCCTGCTGTCAAGAGGGCAGCCTGTTAGTATTATACGGCACTCGGGTGTGGTGTTTGATGGGGAGCAGGGGAGGAAGTACGCGCATGCGATCGCGCGCATTGTGGAGAGTGTGAGGGTTGGGCTGGAGGAGGTGAATCATGGGGAGCAGGATGCGGTGCGTGATCATATTTTGTATACGCGCGGAAGGTACGCTGACTAGGTATGGTCATGCAGGACGACGTGCGCTTCATGCGGATACGGACGAGGAGACATGAGATTATGATTTCGCCTGGTGCGTGTTGTGTTCATGGTCTGACAGTGGTCTCTGACGGCGCTTCTACAGATGAGCGGTACTTGTTAGCGGTGCTTCACGACCCCACGGCAACATAAGCCCTTGTTCCTGGTCCTCAGTTTCGTCCTGCACGCATTGTATCCTTAGCTTTCCTGGATTCCATCATCTGCTTGCTGTGCCCTTCACCTCCATTGCCCTCGCATTGAGCGAATCGGACTACTTTCAAATCAAACAAAGTTGTCGATCCCAAGAACAGCGCTCTCGCATTGCGATCATGTCCTGCGGACAATGTTTCTGGTCGTTCTTCTAGCAACAATATACGCAAGTCCAATGCCGTCCTCCCAAACGATTCCATGGTGTGTGATCCTTCAATGCTCTCCCGCAAGCCGTATGGCTGCGATTACAGTAGGCTGATAATGTACTTCGTAGATGGATGAGATAATATCTGTCGCGTCGTCAGCCCTTTGCCCCCACCGCCCATCTCAAAGACACTCACAACATAAGATACGAGACAAATCAAGAAAGGCGGGTCGGTCATGCCATGAACCACGACTTACGACGCTTCTGCGGCGTGGGAACAGGTGTTTCGATGTCGGCGGGTATTATGGGTGATGTGGGCTCCGACTGCGGCGCGTCGTCAGCTTGCTTCTTTGTGAAGGAGAGCAGTCCCACTCACCACCTCGGAATCCGAGTCGAAGTCAAAGGAATCCAATGACGGTGTCCGTGTGCGAGCGAGTTCGATGGACCGCGCCCGGAGATGGGTCATGTCCTGCATCGGGAACTCCGTGGGCATTTTCTTCTCGTCGGCGATGGGCGTGTTCAAGAGGAGCGCGAACGTGTGCGCCGCCTTTGAGGTGTAGGACGAGGAAGAAGGCATTTCGAGTGTGGGCGAGTTCCGGACAATAGTTGTTGTGCGAATGGCTGATGTGCAGGTGCTTGGCTTGAAAGGCGTGGCTTCAAGTTCCAAGTGCGGGTTGGGGTGGCGCGAAAGGTGTATGCGACTTGACTAGTGCGGGGGTACTCACACCTCTCCGCCCACCTTTATAGCCCGCACCAATGTCTGCGATTGGTGCCGCCTCCCAGGTCTCGGACAGGCACCGTCTCGTCAGCGGCTGGTCCTGCTCCGCGGCATGGGGGCGGGGGTGACATCAGACCTCGTTAGACCCTACGCACACGCGCCAGACGCGCTGAGAGTTCGGTCAAAGCGGGTGACACATTCCACCCTTCCGACTGCCGGGACGCGTCTGCAGCCAATCTTCGGGCGCGTCCGCTAACCGATGGCGCGCTTTACCGAGGCCAGGCTCGGGGAGAAGGGGAGGGGGAGGGCACTCACGCTCGACTTGCAGGCTCACAATAGAGGCCTAGACCGCCCCTGTCCCAAAATGGTGCTCAAGGCGTGGGCTATCCCCATCCAGCTCAACGCACTGGCTCGCGGGGAAACTTCCCTATTCTTCGGACTCACGGGGACGGGGAGGATGACGCTCTTCTATCGGCGACGCTCACTACCTACGACGCTCTAGACGGTAATCGATGGCTAAGACTGCGATCGTCACAGGCGCATCGTCCGGGATCGGTAAGTGGATCATGAACGTTGTCAATGCCAGCAAGCATACTATTACTAGGGCCTTCTACTCATACCTAATTACAGGACGCGCCACAGCTATCGCACTAGTACAGAAAGGTTGGAATGTATCCATCGTCGCCAGGCGCCGTGAGGAGCTTGAGATTACTGCGGGTCGATGCGGCGGCGACCGCTATCCTTTCTCCGCAAAGCTGAGGATATGCGTCGGCGATGTGACGGACGAGGCATTCGTGAAGTATGTGTTTGAGGATGCAGTGAAGATATTTGGTGGGTGACCTTGATTTTGTCACTTTGGGAAGGCTAATGTTTGGTTATAGGCAGAGTCGATATGGTCTTCAATGTGTATATCCGATCATTCATGGTATAGCGTAGGATGCAGGCTAACTTCACTGCAGAACGCCGGGATGAACGTACCACAAGTGCCCATAGAGGACCTCTCGCTGGAGGCATTTCAGAGCGTCCTCAACGTGAACCTTGTTGGCCCATTCCTCTTCACCCGAGAGGCGGTGAGAACGTTCAAGGCGCAAACACCCCAAGGAGGTCGGTTCACCTGCGATGCACTGCTGACTGCACAGCTAATGGATTTATTGTCTAGGTCGGATAATCAATAACGGCTCCCTCTCCGCGCACGTCCCACGGCCCCAGTCGGCGCCTTACACCTGCTCGAAGCATGCCATCTCGGGGCTCACGAAGGTGACGGCTCTCGACGGACGTCCGTACAACATCACTTGCACGCAAATTGACATAGGTATGCGCGGCTTTCTTTCTCTCATTTACACGACCGCATCTCGCTAGTAAAATACTCACGCACATACAGGAAACACCCAAACCGAGCTCATGTCCGCTCACCAAGCCGGCGCGAAGCAACCGGACGGAACGCTGCACCCCGACGGCACCTTCGAGCACCGCCTGCTGGTCGAGCCGACGTTCAACGTGAAGCACGTCGCGGACGCGGTGGTGCATATTGCGGAGCTGCCGAATGAGGTGACAGTGCTGGAGATGAATATCATGTGAGTTGGCTTTCGTTCTAACTGAGTCAGAGCCTTCCCTTGGCAAGCCTGCAATAGCTGGAGATCTTGCTCGATGGGCCGGATAAGACGGCTGACTTTCCTCTAGGGCCTCAGGAGCACCTTATGTTGGGAGAGGGTGAGGGCGACGGCCCATCGGTCGACCGCCTTGGAGGTGGAATGCCCGCTCAGGACTTCTCGCTGCCACTCGACATAATGTACTTGTAAGCAGTCAAATGCAAATACTGGTCTGCTCGAGAACTGTAACACCCGGCGGTGTCAATCTCGAGGCCCGTATCGTCCGCTTCAGCGTCGATATAGACGCAGAGTCGAAGGACTTCAGCTCCGAAGTCCAACTTGAGCAAAGCTCAGTCGCGAACTCGTGACCTGCTGCTGAGCTGGCCGCGGCGATAAGATAGGCGCCCACTATCTGCGATCTCGCTGCACTTCCCCCATCTCCCCGGCCTTCATCTCGCCTCCACCTCCCGCGATGAACGTCCAATTCATCAACAGCCTCTCCTCCGCGGGCTCCCCGCCGCCCGCGCACACGCACGACCACAGCGCGGGCGCACACACCCATGATCACGGAGGCGAGCACGGGCATACGCACGAGCACCTTGAGAGCGCAGGTAAGGAGGGCTAGCGGGCTGTAGCGCGGCGCACAAGGACAAGGGCTCATTGCGTCCCACCATGGCACCTATAGGAAAGTACTCCGAGCGCGATATGCCCGACTACAGCCTGCGCAACTTCGAGGAGCGCGGCTTCACCGTCGGTATTGGAGGGTGCGTGGTCATCCACTGGGGCCTGCTCACGATCGCTGATGCAGACCCTCTAGCCCCGTCGGCTCTGGGAAGACTGCCCTCGCCCTCGCACTGTGCAAGCGCCTCCGCAAAGAGTACAACATCGGTGCGTCTACTATCCCCTCGTTCCCCCACCGCGTTCCCCTGCTTTCATCCTCCAACTTGACCAACCTGACTACATCCTCCCTAGCCGCCGTCACCAATGACATCTTCACGCGCGAAGACCAAGAATTCCTCATTAAAAACAAAGCCCTTCCCGCCGAGCGCATCCTCGCCATCGAGACCGGCGGCTGCCCGCACGCCGCTATTCGCGAGGACATCTCTGCGAATATGGGCGCACTAGAGACCCTCCAAGCCAAGTTCGGCTGCCAGCTGCTCCTGGTGGAGAGCGGTGGGGACAACCTGGCGGCGAACTACTCGAGGGAGCTGGCGGACTACATCATCTATGTGATTGATGTGTCGGTGAGTGGTTTGAGAGCAAGGGGACGAGGGGAAGGAGGGGAAGCAGCTGACACGGAACGTAGGGCGGCGACAAGATCCCTCGCAAAGGTGGTCCTGGTATCTCGCAGTCGGACTTGCTTGTTATCAACAAGGTGAGTGGCTGTTTGGGAGGGTTCTCAATCCATATCATCCTCATACTCATCGTCCTCCTCACAGATCGATCTCGCACCGCACGTTGGCGCCTCTTTGGAGGTAATGGACCGCGACTCGAAGCTCATGCGCGGCGACGGGCCAACAGTGTTCACGAGCGTGAGGGAGGATAAGGGTGTCGACGATGTGGTGAGCCTCATCCTGGCGGCATGGAGGACGGCAGGCAACCCGGGGAAGCCTGGCGCTGTCGGGGATGCATAAGCGCACAAAGGAGATGAAAAAAAGAGCACCTAAGAAGCACGAAACAACCACCAATGTACGACTTAGCTTATGCATATGTATCTTGGCATTTTTGCACGATCAGACGACGTAGGGAATGGGTGCGAGGGAGCGTCGATGAGCATTGCAAAGCAAAATGTAGGTCAATTAAGTCAAAGAACTGCGCAAGAGCCACCCCAGCAAGCCAGCTACAACGGCAGTTGTCGCCGCCACGGTCGTCAACTCGTACGCCTTCTCGTCCTTCCCCACTAGCAACTCCGACGCCGCCTGTGCCATACTCCTCGACCTTTCCCTCTCCCTCGCCTCGCGCTCGAGCTCGATCTGCTTCAGCAGCACCGCAATCGTCTCTCTTGCCGCCACATTCTGCGCCTCCATCTTCTCACTCACGCCCGCGATGCCCGTCGCCACCGTCCTTTCCATCTCCTTACTCAACTCCTCGACCTTCCGCTCGAACGTCGCCGCGAGCCGCCGGCGCTTCCAAGGCTCGACCGCGACCGTCGCGAGGATGAACACGAGCAAGTTGAGTGCCAGCGCGGCGAGCTGGCCATACGTGCTCGCGCTGCGGATCTTGTCCGACCAGACCTGCTCCTCGTGATACCTGGCAAGGATGGCCTGCATGAGCGCGGTGAACTCGCGCTCGACGGCCTCTTCGGCGGCGTCGGCCTGGGCTTTGGCGCGCAGCTCGGCCTGCTCGAAGAGGTGGTCCTCGCGGACGAGCGTGGTGAAGCGGGAGACGTCGGTGTCGGTCCAGGTGGATTTGCGCTGGAGGAGGTCGTTCACTTCGCGTTGGGAGTTGGAGCGTTGGAGGACGGCGCGCTCGTAGGCGAGCTTGGCGTCCCGGGCGGCTTTGCGGGCTTCGTTGATGTGGGTTTCTGAGGGAGTATGAATGCCGTGAGATTGGGTTAAACAATGAGATGCAGAAAACGCACCTCGCGCGACGACATCCTTCTTGAGGGCGTCTATCTCCTCGTACCCAGTGACGCGGTTGAGCTCAGCGCCGAGTTGGGAGAATGTGGACTTGGATCGCGCCGTGAAGTCGTCTGCTCGATTCCGCACAGCTATCGCTGTCTGCTCGGCAAACTCGCGCAAGCGGGTCTGCAGCTGGGCCAGGATCTCCTCCGCCTTCGACGGTGTAGGTGGGTCGGAGGGAGAGTTCGACGCCGATTCCGGGTGCGAGGACGCTGACTCCGTGTGTGTGGACGATGTGAAGTCTGAGGAAGGGGACCGAGCCTCGCGCGAGACGTCTTCAAGAGGTACCCGCGCGTCTGCGTCCGCGGGCTTAGCGGGTGTCTCGTCGACCTCCGTGGAAAACTCTAGGGGAGCTTGCGAGCCTGAAGGTGCGTCCAGGATGATCGGTGTCGAGCAATCATCCTCCTTGGCCGGTCGTGCCTCCCCAGCTTGTCGCGCCTCATTCGTGCCTTCCGGTCGCAACCCATTATCCTCGGGTTTGGGCGGCCTCTGAGCATTGCTGAGGGCCCTCGTATTCGAGAGCAAGCGGTGAGACGTTCGTGGAGGACGCCATATCGGTGGGCGCTTCACCACTGGGGTGAGCGATCTGAGCATCGGACGAATGCGGCGGGCCGGCTGCTCGACGCGTCCGTGAGACGGCGGCGGCAATCAAAGGACAACTTCAACATCTCGACATGGGTTGTGGGTCCCCGTTTGGCGAGTCCTCACGACGAGAAGATGGGCTACTGGATCCAATGGGCACCATGAAGCAAGCGATGTGTTTAGCAGTCCAGTAATCATCCATTGAATCAGTAGTAACCCATCGCATCTTCCCATCGTCCTTCTAATCTATCGATAAAAAGTCGCCGCCCTCTTCCTCGTTCTCCTCGACCAAAATCTCCAGATAGCGGAAGAACGACGATGCAGGGAAGCCAACGACGTTGTTATAGTCACCTTCAACCTTGCTGATGAGGAGACCGCCGTTACCCTGTGGGAAAGTATTGTCAGTTCGAAGTTTCATGGCTCGATGACCCTTTGGGGCCGAAGAGAGGCCCTCGGGGCTTAGCAGAGCGTACCTGTACACCAAAACCACCAGCCTTGCCTAACCCGTCGCCGCTTTCGACATAGGCCTTGACGAGGGCGGGCGGGTTATCTGCGAAATGGACGAGTGTCCGCTCGTCGATGGACCTGTCAAATTGTCAGTCCACCGTCGCTCAAACTGCGAGGAGTAGCAACGTACTTCATCCCATATCCAGGTGCGGTCAAAATTGGGTAGACTGAGATACAGTTCCTATTCATGTCCTCGTCTGACATGGGGGCGAAGACTTACTGAGGACGACGCCCGTGACGACTTCGCAGATACCCCCATTCAGGTCGAGCAACATGCGTAAGTTGTCTTCCTTATCAACGGGCTTCTCCAGGATCTCTTGAG
This sequence comes from Pleurotus ostreatus/Saccharomyces cerevisiae fusant, assembly GCA_024196135.1. Lineage (NCBI taxonomy): Eukaryota > Fungi > Pleurotus ostreatus/Saccharomyces cerevisiae fusant. The sequence goes on along the minus strand of JAMQCK010000752.1, from coordinate 3,898 downwards.
TCATGGGTGGAAGTAGCGATTCGTGTACTTGGCCGACAACAGGCGCGGCATGCGTTAGAACGACTGTATCGGCAGCGATGACGAGGTCTGGTGGGTTGTCCGGGTCCTCTGCCTGATATATTTCAGTATAGCGCAGCAGTCACAAGTAGTGGGTGTGCCATACTCACAACCAGGCGCTCATAAACCTCGACGCCCTTGTGCTGAGCAGTTGCTACCGGATATTCGTGAATATCCTCGAATGAAGACACAGGTAGGTTCTCCTCGAAAGTGGACGGCACGACCTCCGGGGAGATACCCTTCGCGTTGTATTAGACCTAGTAGAAAGACAAAGGAAAGAGCAGGTACGAAACGCGAGAGGATTTCCTTTCGCCGAGGACTGGCAGAGGCGAGGACAACGCGCTTGCCCTTCAATTTCTTGATGGAGGGCATCATCAGAGCATGTTCCAACACAGAGTCTTGAGGAGCCATAGTCGTCGCCAGTCAGGTCAAGTCAGTCCGGATGAGAGCAGCACTGCAGAGATGACGGCAAGATGCAACTTGGTCCGCGCCGCTCAATTGATGGGAGGCAATTGATCCTTCATCTGGATCCGTCATCATGACTCTGCGCGGCTCTGTCTTTTATTCTCCTTGCTTCCTCCCTTCACCAGGCTCAGCACAATGGAGGCCCCAGATCCGAATAATGTGCGCATCTTGACGACTCTTGGGCACGTCGACCATGGGAAGACGACGCTTATGGACGCGCTACTGGCTGCGAACAACATCATCTCGTCGCGTATGGCGGGCAAGATGCGCTACCTGGACAGCCGCGAGGATGAGCAAGAACGAGGCATCACAATGGAGAGCAGCGCGGTATCTCTGAAGTTCCATGTGAAGGGGGGCGAAGGTGAGCAGGCGATCGGCGAGGGAAGTACGCGTCTGCTGACGCGCCACAGGCCAACCCAACAGGACGTACATCGTGAACATGATCGACACGCCTGGACACGTAGACTTCTCGTCCGAAGTCTCCATCGCCTCTCGCCTGTGCGATGGTGCACTTGTCCTGGTCGACGTCGTAGAAGGCGTATGCACACAGGTTCGTCTCCCGATCACTTTCCCCTCCGAATGCATCATTAACGCGCGTGATATAGACCACCGCTGTCCTCCGACAAGCATGGCAAGACCGCCTCAAGCCTATTCTAGTCATCAACAAGTTCGATCGCCTCATTACGGAGCTCAAGCTCTCTCCCACCGAAGCGCATCACCATCTCACTCGCCTAGTCGAGGATGTGAACGCCGTCATGGGCTCCTTCTTCGCCGCCGACCGGATGGAAGACGACCTGCGGTGGCACGAAGAGCGCAAGCGGCGCCTGCAGGAGAAGAAGGACGCGCTCGCCGGAGAGACAGACGCGGCTGTAGAAGGTGACGAGCAGGACTACCGCGAACTCGAAGACGAGGACATCTACTTCGCGCCTGAGAAGGGAAATGTTGTATTCGCCTCTGCCATTGACGGCTGGGGGTTCCGAGTGAGCAAGTTTGCCTCGCTATATGCCGCCAAACTCGGGTTCAGCGAAGCCGGCCTGCGTCGAGCACTTTGGGGTGACTACTACTTCGACCCCAAGACGAAGAAAGCTATCGGTTCGAAACATCTTGCCGGTCGCCCGCTCAAACCTATCTTCGTCAAGTTTGTGCTAGAGAACATCTGGGCTGTCTACGATGCTGTTGTTTTGAATCCGTACGTGCGTCTTTGACTATGTGCGTTTGCCCCGTACTGACCAGCCCACTCGTGCAGTGACCCCGAAAAGACCAGCAAGATCGTCTCCGCCCTCAACCTGAAAATTCTTCCTCGCGACCTGCGTAGCAAGGACACCCGCCATCTGCTCTCGCTCATCTTTACGCAATGGCTTCCCTTGTCGTCCTGCATCATCCAGGCCGCCATCGACGTAGTGCCCGCTCCGCACAATGCGCAGGCTACCCGTATACCGAAGATGCTCTACCCAGACCTACGCGAGGCCACCATCGCGCCGAAGAACAAGCTCGAAGAGGACCTGTACGCTGCGCGCGACGATGCTGACGCATTCGTGGTGGCGTACGTGAGCAAGATGTTCGCAGTGGCGGAAAGCGACTTGCCGGAGAACAAGAAGCGACCGATGACGGCGGACGAGATGCGCGCCAAGGCGCGAGAGGCTCGTGAGGCCAGGCAACAGCAAGCCGAGCAACAGCAGCAGCAACAGGAGAAAGAGCAAGAAAACGGTACCTCGCCCGCCCCGGAAGGTGTCGACATTCCCGCTACATCTTCTGAGACGCCAGATGATGCAGAGAAAGACACCAAAATCGCCGCCGAAGCCATTCTTGGTTTTGCCCGCCTGTACTCCGGGTCCCTCAAGGTCGGCGCCACCGTGCACTGTGTACTTCCCAAGTACAATGCTGCGCTCGGACCACGGCATCCAGCGAACGCACGGTACCTGTCTACCACAACGGTGGAGGGTCTGTACGTGATGATGGGGCGCGAGTTGCAGGCGGTCGACGTTGTGCGAGCTGGGAACATATTTGCGATCCGCGGGTTGGAGGGGAAGGTGTTGAGGAGCGGGACGCTGTGCGCCGCGGCGGGCGGGAGTGCGATCCTGGACGACGAGGCGAAGATGAGGGAGTATCTCATCAATCTGGGGAGCGTCAATCGGGCGGTACGTATGTCCTTCATAAACTGGACTTGTTACTAACAAGGCAATGCAGACGCCGCCCATCGTACGCGTCGCGTTAGAACCCGCCATGCCCGCAGACCTGCAAAAGCTGGTACACGGCCTGAAGCTCCTTAGTCAGGCCGACCCCTGTGTGGAGACCTTCCAGCAACATACGGGCGAGCATGTCATTCTCACCGCCGGAGAACTGCACCTTGAGGTACGTCAACGCAGTTGATAAGTGTACATACGTGCCAACTCGACCCTCAGCGTTGTTTGAAAGACCTTCGAGAACGATTCGCAAAGGTGGAGATCCAGGCCTCAAAACCCATCGTCCCCTTCCGGGAGACCGCCGTCAAGGCCCCGGACATGGCGCCGCCAAAAACACCCAACGCGCCCCGGGGTACCATCCGCGGCAGCTCCACGCACGACGTTGTCACCTTCACTATCCGCGCCGCGCCCCTGCCCAAGCCCATCCTCGACTTCGTCCAGGACAACATCTCCGTCATCAAGAAGATGGACTTCAAGGCGGAGTCTGCTGGCGGGCAGCAGGAGAACGGTGAGAGCACCGCCGAGGCGGACGCGGAACTCGAGCTCGATGTCGAGGTCGACGTTCAGGGCGAGGTCGCGCGGAAGGCGACTGTGCGGCCGGAGCAGTTTTGGGACGCGTTGAAAGAGGTGTGCGCGAAGGTTGGCGGGGAGTGGGCGAGCATGCCCGAAAGGGTGTGGGCGTTCGGGCCGCAAAGAGCTGGTGGATGTGTTTTGGTGGATACGCGTCCGGATAGCAAGCGATCGTGCGTTTGCTTCCCTTCCTTGAGAATATATTCGGAAAGTTGACGACTTGCAGCCTCAAGCGCCGCCTCGACCGCGGTCAAAGCCGTGGGCAGGACATCGACCTATCGGGCGAGGCGGACAAGCGGATCGAAGCGCTCGACAACCACATCGAAACGGGCTTCCAGTTGGCGACCTTCCAAGGACCTTTATGTGCCGAACCCGTGGAGGGCCTGGCGTACTTTGTAGAGAACGTGGAAGTCGACAAGGAGGCGCTTGAGCGCGAGATAGGTGAGGACTTTCATCGGCTGCTCATCGCAGTTGACTGACGACGACGGCAGAGCAAAATCGGATGGCGCAGCTGGTGGGCAGTGTGATCACGGGCGTGCGCGATGCTTGCCGAAATGGACTGCTCGACTGGTCGCCGAGGTTGTTACTGGCGATGTACTCTTGTGATATCCAGTGCTCGAGTA
>JAMQCK010000751.1:0-16636 GCA_024196135.1 Pleurotus ostreatus/Saccharomyces cerevisiae fusant | reverse complement strand
GATGAAAGCCCTACTCGTGCGTGTTGTTCCACAGCGACCGCACCACGAAGTCGTCCGCGCTCGGCGCCGAATCTTGCGATAGATCCTCATTGAGAATGAATTTCACTGCGAGTAGTCGTCAGCTTGAGCGCTCTTCGGACGAGAGCCCTACGCACGCGTTCTGTCGATCTCGGGTACCAGGTAGAACCCATTCGAGGGCCGCCCAGTTGCGTTGTCGGCGAAGTAGCCAATCGAGCCGGCGGGGTGTTCTAGCCAGGTCCATGGCGCGACACCGCCTTTGGCGCTAAGCGTGAAGACGAGGTCGCCTTCATGCGTAAGCTGCACCTCCGGATCGACAAGATTCGCGTTAGCGAGAGAGGTAGGCGTAAACTGAGATGCGCAAGTCAGCAACCTATCAATCGGAGGGAGAAAGAGCTCACGTAGTTCTCGATGGTGACAATCTCGCCATCGACGAGCGCCGTGCTGTTCACTAGCAACCACACATCCTCCTTGGCCGTGCCGGCTGGAAGAATGTTCGCCAACCCCTCCCCCTCCAACACCGTCGTATAATTCAACGGCCCCACCCCAAACTCCACCACCTCGCTCTTCAGCATCTCCCCCTTCCAATCATACCACGTCAACTGCGCCACCCCCCTCACCCCCTCCAACCGATCCGACACCACATCCACCTCCAGTCGCTCCGCCTCCGCATCCCAGAACGCGTACACCGCGACCCTCTCGAACACGCTCCCGAGCGCGTACTGCAGCGGCTTCCAGCGGCCCGAGAACTCGATTGCGGCCCACGAAATGCCCTGCCACACGTCGTTCAGCTGCCACACCAGCGCGCCGAGGTTGCGCTCCGGCCGACCGGCGCCGCGGCGGTAGAAGGCGACCTGCGCGCTGATCTCCATGGCCTGGAAGATCTGCGTGCTCCAGCACCACTGCGTGAAGTTGTGCTTGGGGTCGGTGGTGGAGGGCGTAGGCAGCCAGAGCTCGACGGGCGCGGTCATCTCGTATTGGCCTTGTGGCGCGTTCGGGTTCGGGAAGTCGAGGAGGCGCGCGGGCGGGTGATGGTCGCGCGACATGACGACGGTGGAGTTGAACTCGAAGTCTTCGGGCGAATGCAGGACCTCTTCCCATGAGTTGATGGACGGCATGGCGTGCCATCTGGTAAATCCGTCAGCATATATGCGCATCCAGGACTAACCGACGTACCCGAACTCGTTCACGAAGCGGGACAAGGGGAATGTGCTGTAGTTGAACGCTTGTGTCGCATCGTAGTTGTAGCGTTCTGCATTGGAATGAGCGGGCAAGACTCCAGCATACGATGACAGACATACCGCCATTCCCATAGATATGTCCCTCTTCGCCGTTGTCGAACCTCAACTCGTACGGGTCGAGACTCAGCACGCCCTTCGTCGTCGAGCAGTCCGTATAGGGGACCTACAAATCGATGTTAGCCCAGGCGTGTCATTGAAGCACATGCACTTACCGACCGCGTCTCCTCCGTCGTAACTCTGTACAAGAAATCTTGCACCAGCTCCAGATACTGCAAAAGCGCATTAGCCTTCGCCTATCCTATCCTCACCTCCCCCCAGCCCTACCCCCGACCCCTACTCACCTCCCCAAAAAGCGCCTCCCCACCCTCCACCCACACCTTATAATACAGCGCGATCCCCTCATTCTCATTCCCCCCCGCCCACTGCACGTTACTCGGGTGCCGATTCACCCTCCTCACATTCTGCCTGACCTCCGGCTCCAGAGTGTCGAGGAACCAGGAGTTCACGGGGTAAAGCGCGTCGGAGAAGATGAACTCGGACCAGGCGAGGATGCCGAGCTCGTCGCAGAGGGCGTAGAAGTCGTAGACGCCGCCGGCGACGAGGGAGGAGGAGGGCTGGTAGGTGCCGCCGCCCCAGACGCGGAGCTGGGAGGAAGTAGGGTGAGCTCGACGAAATCAAGCATGGGAACTAGAGAAGTCAAGGGAGCAAAAGACTGAGTATATGCGTGCTCACTCACCATACTCTGCCCCGTCAACTTCGCACTCTCCAACAACCACCGCATCCCCTCCGTCCGAATCCGCGGATAAAACGCATCCAGCGGGATCAGATTATTCCCCGACGCGTAAAACGCGACCCCATTGACCTCGAAGTGCCACTGATCGCCCGGCGTCAGGCCCTCCGCCGCCACCTCTTCGTCCGAGTACGCGGTCTGCACGAGCTGCACGGTGCGGAAGCCCGTGCGGGTGGTGAAGGTGACGGAGGCGGAGGCGGAGAGGTTGAGCGCGACGGTGAGGTTGTAGAGCTTGGGCTCGCCGAGGTTGAAGGGCCACCAGCGAGCGGGGACGTCGTCGGGGATCGTCCACTGCACGCTCACCCACGTCGGCGCATCCGCCCTGGGCTCGATCTTCCCCAGCTCGAACACCTCGCTCTCATACGCCAGCTCCGGCAACGCTAGCGTCAGATTGACCCCCTCAAAGCTCGCCGCACTCCGAATGGCGAGCGACACGTTGACGACCCAGTCCGCGTTCTCGACGGGCGGGGTGGAGAAGTTCTGGCCGACTTTATAGATATCGATGGAGGACTCTTCGATGAAGATGGTATCGGGCGTCGATTGGGATCCGGAGGGGGAGATGGGCGGGGTGGTGGTCTCGATATGACTGAAGGCGGAGCTGGAGAGGGTGACGAGGTAGGCGGGCTTGTGGATGCCGCTAGGGACGAAGGCGGGGCCCTGGGGTGATGGGTGATGGGTGAGTTCCCAAGTAGGGGAATGGATGGGGACAAAAAACACACCCAGTCCCAGCCATAGTCGCTCTGGATCTTCCGAAGGTAGTGGCGGTAGCCGGGGACTTCAAACTACGAAGGTGCGTCAGAATGCCGACCAGGATTTGAAAAGCAGCCACTCACCGTCCCATTATCATCCGGATATTGTCGCGCATCCGCGCGACTAGTCACATTCACCCCATACCAGTACGCCGACTCCAACGAGACCGTGATATTCGGCGTTGCCCTAGCAAGGGGTGCTTGCGCGCCGTACGCCTCTGTCGCTCCCGTGTACGCTTGCACGATGTCGGTTACGTCGAAGACCCACTGGACGAACTGGTTATTGACCCAGGCGACGGGGGAATCGCCGATAAACTTCATTATCGCGTGTCAACGCATGGAAGTGAGGTTGTATGCGCGGTGCTCACCACATTCGCGACGGTATCGATGCCGTAGAAGACGAGCAGAGCCCTGTCTGCGGCATGCACCTCGGATGACGAGAGTAGGGGCTCGAGGCTAGCGGTATAGGTCCAGTTGTCGTAGAAGACCCATCGCTCGGTATAGTCTGTGGGATCGCGGTCAGCTCGTGAGGTCTGACGGCAGGGGAGATTACAGAGAGCGAGATAGAGGGAGCTTTGCGAGGGGATGGGGCGGAGGAAGCGCATATATCCCACCATTTATTCCAAGATTAGGCTCTGTGATGATTCCCGCGCGTAGGAGGTCAAGATGCGCATGCGAGGGCACCGCTCCGGGTACTTCAACCGACCCATTCGCGCTTCTGAGTGTCCATTGCAACTCGGAGAGATCGAAGATGGCCGCATTCACGGCGGAGACAGCAGCTAGGCAAAGCACGAGCGCGAGACTCGGGGAGAACATCGATGTCGATCAGCACAGTCAGCCGGGATTTAGAGGGGAAGGACCGTCTTCGTCGTCGCCGGCGTCGTTCGCCGTCGTCACGAAGGCGGAAGACAGCCTTCGCGCTCGTCATCCCTCGGACTTATGTACCTCGCAATCTGGTTACCGGGGTTCCGCAGAGCATGAGGGTGCGCGACAGGTGACCGCGGCGCGTGAGGTCGAGCAGTGTTCACGTTACGTCGCCGCCGCGGTTAAACGTGTTCAGGCCGATCATGCCGTCATCCCCGCTCGGGCTTTCCCTTTGTCCGTCCCACGCGCCTGCTTGCCTTCCACGATGCAGCATCGTTTGAATCTCGCGGTCAAGTCGCTGCTGTTAGGCCTCGGAGAACGTGCTGTGAAGCCGAGTTCTATCCTCGAGGGACGGCGTGGTGCCCGCCAAGAGTGACGGCTATTCAGTCGAAGTGGCAATCACGTCCTCGGAAGCCGTCGAGCGGTGTGACTTGGCCAGCTTCTTCCGTCTATTCTATGACTTCGTGGCCTCTTCTCTGTGTTATGGCTTGATGAACGGTACATGCCCCGCTAGCATCCTGTGGCTCGTGTGGGGCTGAAGGCCCGTCCCTATAGGAAATTCGTTGGTCCTCTGTCCTTCAGCTTCACAAACTGGCGATAATTTCAATATCCTCAGAGGATATGCTTGCGTTTATACTCACATGTACTCCGATCTTCTGGCTCAGTAACGCCTTGGATTTGAAGACCAGAGCACAACCCAAGCCAGCGAGAACCGACCCTCGAAATCTTAAAATTCACAAACAATACTGTAGTTCGGTATTTAGATGCAGATTCGGACCATACATAATTTATGATATACAGAGCAAAGCATGTACAAAAAAGCAAGACTATATCACAGCATCGCAAAACATCACAAAAATGTCCATATATGCGGCTCTCCTAGCGCGCATTCGGTAGATCGTTCATATTCCATTTCCCTAGGCCCACACCGTCATATACCGCACCTAGCACCGATGAGACTATTCATCGTCCAACCCATCGCCGGCTACAGCGCCCTCATTCACTTCTGCGACCCCCGCTTGCGCCTCACCGGCTGCGGCTGCGGCATCGCGCTGTGCACGAAGAACGCAGGCATCGGCGGCGCGAGCGCGGCGAGGAGGGGGATGGGGTTGCGAGCAGCCGCGGACGCGACGGCGACGGAGAAAAGGGAGTTGGGGACGACGCTGGCGACGGCGGTGGTGAGGAGGGGGAGGCTGGCGGCTGAGGCGAGGGGGAGGTTGGCGTTGCCAGCGACGCTGGCACTGAGGGGGAGGAGAGGGTTGCCGGGCGCCTTCCCCTTGGACAGGATACGCATGCCGCCGTGGATGGCATCGTCCCAGTCGGACTCGGCGTCGGTGTCGTTGAGGTAGGTGGGGACGGTGTTTTCGTCGGCGCCAGCAGCCTCCATGGCGGCGGTATCCTCAACGCCAGCGGCAGTACCCTCGATATTGACGGAGGAGTTCTCAGCGATGGAGGTGCGGGGAACGAACAGGGACTCTTCATCCTCGGGGGCGCCGCAGATCTTAGGCGGCTCATCGTCTTTGGGGGCGTCGCACAACTGAGGCATCCCATCCTGCATGGCCTTGAGCTGCTCCTCTTGCAGAGCCTTGACCTCCTCGTCCGAAACATCAATCAACTCGGGCGGCATATCGTCATCCTCGTCGCCTGCAGGGCCCTCGCTCGCAGACCCGCCCGCAGCCGCCGCAAGATCGTAGTACGCGAGGAGGAGGGAGGTGAGGCTCGGGGAGAGGGTCTGAGGGAGTATTGAGCTCAACGGAATTATCGCAACGGTGGGAGATGCGTACCTCATTTTCCTTCGCCTGCGTCTCCATAGGCCGCGCGTCAGCGTTATTCATCGAGCTACGAGGAGGTCAGTTAATTTATCTACACGGGCGCGGTCAGGTACTCACCTCGAGGACATGACAGGGAGGCTAGAAGGTACGAGACAAGAGGCGAGCGAGCGGAAGATGATGATGGTCAGAGGGAAAAAGCAACCCAGCGTGACTTGCCAAATTTGTATGGCCAACGAGGTCCCGTGCTCAACGATTGTTTACGCCTCGTGCACAACGCGTCTGTTTGCACCCTCGTGCCCAACCTCTATTTGCGTCAGCTTGCTACGCGACTGTTTGGTGAATGTGCTGCGTGATTGTGCGGCTTGTGCGAAGCGCGTCGAATCGCTGTTGAGCTTACGCGTGTAGTCGCTTGTAAGCCTGCAGAGTGACTCACCCTCCGTAGAAGGAGAAATGAATGACCGTCGAGGGTTGCCGCGCCGCGCGATTCTTGAGTATTTGTGCTGTCTCCTCTGCGCCTGGTCAACGGTCGATGCTGAATCGGACGATCTTTGAGGATCGCTTGTCTGCCACTCAAGTAAATCCGGTACCCCCGCCTCCCATCTCTGTGACTTGAATCCACCTCAGGGTGGCGACCCCGCCGGTCGCGCCTCGAGGCAAATCAGTGGCGAAGCGAACAGGTGGCAGTCACGTGAGTGGAACGTGTTGTGGGTTTTTACATCCGCTGCCGAGATTCGAACTCCGAAGGTATCAAATGCCAGGGCTTGAACGACGGCGACCGGGTTCGCATTAGCATGTGCGTGCCAAAATACGCCCGAGTGCACAGCAGTGCCCCTCGCTGATAGTCTTCGGTTTACTGTTAGCTTGCGTATCTTGCAGCTGCGTCGATTCTCAAGCATTAATGGGGTAGTGGTAACCTGGGTCGTTGCCATTCGGAGTTCTCGAATAACTTCGACCCGCCGGGGGTTCGATTCCCCCTTACTGCATCCAGAGCTTTTAGGGAACTTTTTCTCTTCCCCTTTGTTAGGACATCCTCCAAAAACACATTAAATGTGCATTCGATAGGTGCGCGCTACGGACGACCTTACAGAACCAGCGCCTCTTCTCGACGCCTCGCAGCTTCACATTGTCTCCCTTCAAAAGGCTGCGCACGCTGCTCACCCAGCCGCCACCGCTGCTCACCACACACCTCCACCTCCACTTCCACTCACCACTCACTTCCATTTCCACTCACTACTCACTTGCACTCGCCACTCACCGCTCACTTCCACTCACCATCGGCATTCCCTCAAACCACCCCGGCCCCACTCTGACTGCTTCCAACCGCTTCATTACTATCTAGGTGTGGTACAGTACAGTATACGGAATGTGGTATGCGGGGGTAGTTCGTGAAGGCGAGCGATAATTAGATACATAAGGGTGGCTGCGAGGTGGTGGTGGTGGTGGTGGTGCGTGTGCTTGAACGGTTCTTGACGAGGTAAGCGACGCTGGACGAGTCCGTAGAGTCGATAAGCTTCAGTCGACGTCTATGGTGATCCATTGACGCCGAAGTACACGTCCTCGCCGAGATCGAGTAGTCAAGATACGGTACCGACACCTCCCCATCGAGCCAGGTATATTGTTCGTCATCGTCGTGCAGGGGTTGTTCGGGTTGGGTGAGCGGGTAGGAAAAGGCGGGCAGAGGCGTTAGGTGATATGCGCCTCGGTGATGGTACCGTCGGTCATGAAGTACGCCTCGGAGGTGATGCTACGTCGGTGAGATACGCCTCGATGATGATGGTGTTGTGGTACGGAGCGCCGTGAGGTGGTGGTGAGGAGGTATACAGCGGTACGCCGGGGATATAGTGCAGCGTATGCGCCGAGGGTAATAGGTGTGTTGTAGTGTGGGTACGCCTTATGAAAGGGTAGAATATGATACAGTATAAGAGGCTGGGTGGAGGGCGTCAGAAAATGCTTTCAGACGAAGGAGACTAGGAATGCGCAAGGCAAGCAGTAGAGATGCGTAAGGCAAGCAGCAGGGAGTCGCAGGAGAGAACACGACTCGCCGCCCAAGAGTGGAATCAGGGGCCATCAGGGAGAAGAGCACACAAGAAACTGCCTACTCACCTCGAATCTCGTCATCTCCTGCCTATCTAGTGCCAGTGGTCTAGGGCCACGCCTTCTATACGACGCGCGCGTGAATGGCGTGCGAGAGCCCGGTTTCTGCGCGTTGCTGGGATGGAAGTCAGCGTCACGATCGGACAAGTGAACGGTGCTCGAAAGCCAACAAGGACGAGCGAGATTCCGCTGCGAGCGAACGAAGATTCCCGTCGACGACGAGATCCCTTCCTCGACAGCGGAGTACCGCCCGCTGGGCGCAACAGCCTACTCACCTTCAAATACAGCAACTCTCCCTTCCCCACATGTCGGCTCGCGCGGAGGTCGAAGAAGAAGGTGAGGAGGTAGAACGTGTAGAGGAAGGATATCGTCCACTCGAGGATGGCTAGGAAGGTAATTAGCATGACGGTACTTCCGGTAGAAGGTGAGTGTAGGGTGAGGGCACGAAGGCGCCGATGCTGTCGAAATCATATTGGATTGAAGCGTCTGATCGCCTCTCCCCGCGGTCGGATCGTGGCATCCCAATCGTATCCCCACAACGCCGAAGTGAGAAGAGCAAGAACACTCACCTCCCACATCATTCGACCAGTACATCGTGATGCCGAAGGCGATGGCGAGCACGATGAGGGTACCTGCGATGATTGCCTTGATGATGTAGGACGCCTTGAGCTTTTGTAGGTAGGGGAGGTCTTTGGAGAGCCAGCGGAACTGGGGGAACAGGTTTAAGCACAAGGTGTATGCACACTGACAGGCCGTACACACCTCCACTATAGTGAAGATCGCGCTGAGGGCAACGCCTACGATGAACACAAGCAAGAACACCCGATGTAAGGTCGTGTGCCGCTTCGTGTCGAAGATGCTAGAGGCAGTTTCGTCAGCTATGACAAACGTAGTTCACACAGATCCATCCCCGCGCACCTCAACAGTATCAACCCCGCACCTCCGATCGCGCTCCCCAAAATGGCGAGGATGGAGAACACCTAAACTCCGTCAGCAACGCGCTCGTGTGACACCAAACGCAGCGACGCACCCTCTCGCGCTTGCGCATGGTCGGCGCGAGGCGCCCCGAGTGCCGCAGCCAGCGCTCGGCGGCGAGCGAGAGGACGAAGCCGATGCCCGTGAAGCAGCATCCTGTAACAAAGAGCGGCTTGAGGATGTCCGCGCCGACGTCGGAGATGTACGCGATCGTGCCATCCTGCGAGACGTAGTGGGGGCGGCCGGAGGCAAGCCACTGCGGGGCGTCGTCAGGTCGTGTGCACACGGGTAGAAGGGCTATGGTCGCGCACCGTGATCAACAGCGCCCACAGCGTCGCGAACCAGGCGAAGGCAGCGACGAGGGGGAACCAGACGTAATACCAGTGGTGCCGGTGCACATGTGGGGCGGCGTCGGTAGTAGGAGCTGCGTCGGACATGGCGGGCTAGCTGTCGGTGGCGGGGGAGACTAGGCCACGGGCGGGATAGATAGGGTAGCGAGACGGAGACGGGGAGATGAAAGTCGGAGAAGGGAGCCACGAAACGAAGCGCGATCGGGAGAAGGGTGAAAAGTGCTGTCAGCAGAAGCGCGCGCCCGTGGCGCAGCAGGCCGCGGATATATCTTGGACGGCGGTGATCTGCGATGATGTCACGAATCAACTTGACGCCGGTCGCTGCGTCACTCGCCGCTTCGGACGGCGGCGAACTGCGCTCGGCGGCCCGCCGGCTGGCCAGCGCCCTTCTCGCACGCGTTCCCGAAGGCGCTCGACGGTGCGGGCGGTCGACAACAGCCCCTCGCTCTCGACGGGGAGGATAGAGGGGACCTCCTCGCAGTCTATACTACCTTGCTCGGTAGGTTGTTAGACTCAAAAACTACCTTTGAGTCAGATATGGCAACGCCCCTCGGTGCCCGTGACGCGATGTCTACTTGTCAGCGTTCTCCTCGGCAGCGCTTCGTGGGCTCTTGACAGCCCGGATGTACTCCGTCTGAGTCCACAGGCTTGCCTTCGAGCAGCCTTGGCGAGAGCTGTTCAATGGCGGAAGGCCTCAAGGTGGGCTTCCAGCGCTGCGGGACGCACTGCCCGAGCGAAGACTCGCAGGTAAGGAGCGGACGCCCGCATAGGTCTCGCAGGTCGCAGACACAGCGCCCACCGCCTCAAACCCCTCGACGAGAGAAGGATTAGTCGCCGTCGGCTGGTCGGTAGACCTGCAGGCGTGGTGGGGGGAAGGGAGGGGCCGATGTGGCTAGTGCTGCCGAAGTTCAGTTCAGTCCGGTTCAGCACCTCCTCGGGCTGAACCTGAACCTGAACCGACGGCGAGACGGTGAACCTGAACTGAACTCGAACTGAACACCTCGAACGAGTTCAGATAGGTTCGAACCGTGTTCGAACTTGTTCGAGCCTATTAAGAATAAGATGTACTGTACGCACCCTTCTTAGCTGTCTTTGAAAGTAATAGTTACAATATAATGGTAATCGGCCTATTTTCTTTCACTCGGGTAAGGAAAGGAAACAATATAGGCAAGAGGCTGGCGCGTGAGCGTGACTGATATGTGACATGTTGAACTCGGATATCCCCGAGTGTCAGTGACAGGCAGCCTACAAGCTGCCGTCGCTTCATGAGAGCCTCTAGATGCAGGTATGAGGCTTCAACTCCAGTATCAAAGCTAATACTACGCTAAACATACAGGAAACACGGTGTATCAGGGCTTGAAAGCCCTTGGTGGTGGTTCAGGTTCGAACAGGTTCGAACAAATCCAGCGGTGCCCGAACCTGAACCTGAACCTCGACGGCAGAGGCCGAACTGAACTTGAACCTGAACTGAACTTCGTGTTCGGTTCAGGCGGTTCGGGTTCGAACCGACGTTCTGAACCGGACATCGGCAGCACTAGATGTGGCGTCGGTGGAGGGTATAGCCTTTTGTAGACACACCGACGCTTGAGCTTCAAGTCCGCGATGCCACTAGCGAAGGCTGCGCTGTTGACGGCAAGCTCACATATTTCTGATGCAATTTGGAGGTCAAAGTGAACCTTCGAGGCGTCGGGGAACATGGCATAGGCTACGTATCATCGACCAGAAACGGGTATCCTGAAGGAGGTCAGTCGAACGCCGTTAGGATACAAAGGGGCATACCTTGGAGGCGGAAGTAATCAATGACCTCCGTGATGATTGAATAAACGAAGGCCAGCAGTCGCGAGAAGGCAGCCGTATGTCTGCGTCTGTACAGGGCAGAGCGCATGTATGGTCGATGACATCGCGAGCGAGGGGCAGCGATGAGGGAGTGTGGGCCCAGAGTCCGAAGGGTTTGACGAGGTGCGCGTCTAGTTGAGTCCCCAAAGAAGCTCAGTAGGACGGTGACCTTGCGAGGGCAGAGTCGCCTTCGGTCGCATTGGTGGCCATAAATCAGATGCTTCCTCGACATCGTGCCAGTTCGTTGAGGAAGCAGACTGAGAAGGCGTCATCGCGGCGGCCAAAAACAACTTGAAAGCAGTCAAAAACAGTATAACAGCAAGAAGCGGAAGGGGACGTGGACGCAAGAAGCAAGAAGAGCGTACGTGGAGATGGGAAGCCCAGGCAGCGTACGTGGCCGCAGGAAGCAGGAAGCAAAAAGGCAGGCGAGTAGGCGCCACCTAAGAATCGTACCACCGAGCTGCCAAAAAGTTGCGACTTGTTTGACCAAGCAGGGAATGGCCGGGCCGGGCGCGTTCTCTTGGGACCGAGAGATAGCTCGGTGGCATAAGGGCATTATGGGGCGTGTGCTGAGCATGAAGGGAGTTCAATAACTTGGGAGGACTGGACATGCCTCCAAGAGAGCCAGATAGACGGCTTGAAAGGAAGTGCAGCTAATTTGCATGCATACATGGTGCGCTCATATAATGTGGGGAGCCCAAGAGTTTCTGCCTGCCTGAACGCAAAGTTTGGACAACCATTGGTGCGATAGGCAAGACTGTTCGAGCAGACAGCCTAAGGCCGATACTCAAATCGAATTGTCTCTAGGTAGCGCAGGGCCAAGGGGACTTACTGTCCTGAATCCGGCATGAGGAGGCAGAGTTGAAGATTTACGGCAAAACCGTATAGTCGACATTGTATTGCCCACAAGACCAAGTCAGCGTAGTAGTGCACAACGCCATGATGGCAGGAGCGAAGGCGTACACAAGCGTGAGAATTGTGAACGCGGCCACGTGATGACGTCGCGTTCGGTGCGGTCCCGGTCCGACTCTTGTGTGGCGCGAATGAGTGATGGAAGATATACGGTCAAGCTCGCCGTCTGTGCCAAGGATCAGGTCCTGCTTTATGACAGTTTTGACGAGAGATATCCATTCCAAGGGATCCAGCAGAAGACACAGGAGAGGTAGAGTAGAGGCATAGTACAGTCGACGATCCAGATATAGTGGGTAGCTGATACGATAATAGTAGATGGGAGGATACAAGACGAGAATCTGAGGAGCAGGGCGGGTACACGGAGAGTTTTGGAGGGACGGAGGGATACACTGGGGTCGTGAAGGTACCGTGCCAGGTAAGACATGGGGTACAAGGGCTACATCAAAGCTGTTCATCGGAGGCGACACGGAAGCGGGGCGGTATCTCAGAGGCAGTGAATAGCACTAGCTTCTGCGAGAACGAAAGCAGGGTCTCGGCGGCGTCCTGAAGGTATAGTCAGTAGTGTCCTTCTGAGCGCAGTTCAAGATGCTCACCTTCTTGTCCGCCTCGTCCTGAGCAGCCAGCGCTGCGGTACCCAGCCCCTCACGCTCGTAATCATCCGAGTCTGCTAGCTTGCAAGGTTTTTCTCCCACTAGCGCATGCGCATGCCGCATCCCCAAGACCTCGAGCTCGCCAATGGGGCCCTCGACAAACGTCCCCTCGGGGTGCTGATCTACCAAGTGCCGCCTGAAGTTGGATAGACCGAGGCCCCCGTGACGATTGTCGGCCCTGAGGGCCGTCCTGCAATACGAGCAACGGACGCCGGCGTCGGAGTAGGACGCGATGGCGGGGGAGCGGGCGACGACGACGTTGCGCTGGTCCCGGGTGGTCCTCCACCTCTCGGAAGAGGGGGAGCCGGTGGAGCGACGGCGCTTGGGGGAGGGGGAGGGGGTTGACGATGAGGAGGACGATGACGGGGGCGACGTCGACTTGCGTGAGGAGGGGCTGCGGGTGGTGCGCTTAACGGACTGGACGGCAGCGGCGGCGCGCTTCGTGCGTTTGGCGGAGGAAGTGCGAGGGGAGGAAGTCTTCTTGAGGGCGCGGTGACTGGGGGGAAGGTCAGGCGGGATGCGTCGACGCTGAGCGCGGGCACGTACATGGCCATGGCGACAAGATACGATCGAATAGAGCGGATGGATGGGATGGGAGCGGCTAGTAGCAGGTAGATCGCGAAGGATGCGCTCAGAATCGGGGATGCTGGACACGGGAGGCGGACGATGGCGAGGGCTGCTGATGAGGGGAAAGAAGACGCGTACCCGCCGGTCTTTTATACGGATCCCCCCTCCCCCGTGCCCTTCCTCTCCGCTACCCTCCAAGAACGACGGACACGGCACAGCCACCCATCATTTGATACCGGAAGTACCACGAGGAGGTAGCTGGCGGAGATGCAATCAAGGGTTATGAATGGCCGCCCGTACGTCAGGACGTACTTACCGGCGGAGATTTCCCAGGCACGTCAAAGAGAAAGGGAAGACGCGTAGGGCGCATGAGGGTTAGTGTTGAAGGTGGATGAGGGATCAGGACATGGGGTGGAGGGGAGGAAGTCGCGCGGCGAGTTTGTTCCCAAGAGGGAAGGTGGTGGGTCGGGACAAGGGCACGCATATCGGGCTTATGGAAGGTAGTGCAGAGGGCGTGTTTCTCAATGCTTGAGACTAAGAAAAACCGTGAAGCATCCTTGAGAATCACAAAAGTGGACGATGAAGTCGGATTAGAGTAGAAAATTATTGGACGGCCGCGGTGCGCGAAAGCAAGAAGTGTGGCGTACCTCCCGATAGCGACAATCATCTAATCTGATCTCGGCACCCTCCGCTCATCGAGCTCCTTCCAGGCCGCTCGCGTGTCGCCGACCTCGTGCACAATGACCTCCGCCCACACTTCGTCTCGGCCCTCGGTATCCGTCACCCTCGAATTCGATGTTCGCGCGCGACGTCAATAGGAGAAAAAGGCTTCGCGAGGCCACTGAGAAGGTGTACAGCATGGCGTGCTCTGCTCTCACGCACTCACCTAATTCTAGCGAATTCCTTCCGCCAAGCAGAAGACGGCAGTTGCTGGGGTCAGGCGCGGTTATTGAGTCCGAAATGAGGGTTTCCCTTTGTAACGACGTCAGCGTGCGCTGCGCGAGAAGCAGACATTGTTCTTGTTGAGCTGTCTGAGGCCAAGTCAGGTCGGAACTGACTGAATACGCCGCCTGAACTTTGCAAAAACCCTGCCTCCATCATGGGTATTCCATCGTCTCCTGATGCACTGACGTTCCGATGCAATCCCCCTTCAGCTATTAGCGTTGGCGTTGACGAAATACGCCTCGTACCATTGGCTCTCCCAAGCTTCTCCTTATCTTCGAGAATCCGTGTTCCTGGGAACTCACCGTCTAACAGCATGTCGGATGGCTCCTTGTCGCGCATGGATAGCGCGAGGCTGAAGCGGACCCTGTACATCTTCCGAGGATCCAGAACCAGAGTCGCGTGTAAATAGCCGCGACGTGGGATCCAGGGTACAGCTTACATGGTCAGCGGAGGAAGTACAACGGGTTCCAAATAGCGCATAATGAATCCGCGCTGTGCGGAAGCAACGCGGAAGGAAAAGCCTAAACAATAGAATGTGATGTAGTTAGTCAATCACATCACATTTTACCTTCCCGCCGGCGTCATTCTCGAGGTCGCGGCGAGGCGATGAGGGCGATGGCGCAATCCGAACTTCGTCGACCATGTTGATTCGAATTGGTAGAGTGCCAAGTGTCGGATCGTCGATGACGCCCATTCGAAGCCGCCGGGGAGATTGAGTGCAGGCCTCAATAGCGCGGAGTGCATTGAGTCGTCTGCGGCGTCGATTTGACCATCGATGGCGTTCGATAGCGGGGAAGCAAGCAGCTGTCTGTGGCGGTACATTCCATCAGTGGCTGTACAAACCGCGTGCAGGACACGAGAGTGCATACCGGCGGAGACAAGACAGCGGTATTCGCTGGCATGCCCTGAGAAAGTACAAGGCACGAGGATAGTCCTTCTGGGCTTCAGGGCGGCGCGTTGTGGGCGCGGATGACCGGAGCTGCCGAGTAGTATTGATACGTCTTGTAAGAAGGGCCGAACTTCTATAGGCTTCGAGGTGGGAGAGGGGGGAAGTCAGGCGATGGTGCTACAGTATTTCAACGGTTGAATAGAACCAATTAATGGCCTGAACACTGTCGGCGCGCTCCATGTCATACAGAAACAGCAATAGTAGCCATAGAAAAAACTCTGCGTTCAAAGCTTGACTCGAAATCCAGCAAGGGCGCGGAGTAAGGCGAGGTGCAAGGTCGTACATCGTGCCACGCGCAATTTATCGCACGTGGTCGTTCTCACGGTACCCCACCTTGTCTCCTGCCATCGTCTGCCGCAGCCGTGGGATCGACCTTCGAGCTACCGTAGAACAGTGAGGGAAATCATCTACCTCAGCTGATCACTACTGTATATCGGCCCCCTCGCGCCATCCAAGAATCCACGCCCTCGTCAACGCACCCGTCCCTAGCGTTTTCGGGACGTGTGCGGTTGTCACTTCCTTCCCTCGCTGTTTTCCTCCTCCCGCCGGTACGTCCTCGCGTGGTCTATATCGCCAGTGATGGATTGTCACAGCCACAGGCGTGCATGCGCCCTTGTTTATCGATTGACGAATTCGAAGACCATCGATACACGGATAGACGCCGCTGACGACTCGACAGCGGTCCGAGAAGTTCCTTGCAATTGAATCCCACTCTTGGTGTTGTCGACGATCCCGAATGACACCATCGACGCTTCGACCTGGCACCATCGGCAAATGAATTCGCAACATGCCGGCGGGAAGCTAGAATGTGATGTGATTGACAGTCAAAACATCACACTCAAGCTTTAGCCTTTTAGTCCCGCGCTGCCTCCGCACGGCGCGGGGCATTGTGCGCTATTCGGAATCCCTTGTACTTCTTCCGCAGACCATGCAAGGTGCGCCATGTACCCACGTTGCGTCTATTTACGTGTGGCTCTGTCCCGTCGCCGCACGTACTAGGTCCCCCGGTTTTCACGCTGTCAGGCGTTGAAACGGCACGCCCGGACTTGCTCTGGGGAGCGCCTTCACAGAGATCGCTGCTACTGAGAAGAGGCCTGCAGATTCAAGAGATGAAGTCTGCGCTAGTCGTCCCAGCTGACGGTCCCGATGAGCAATATCAGTATAGAAGTCGGCCAAGAGCGGAAAGTCAAGGTCTGCGGTATGATTTTACGTCCCCGTTTCTTGTCTTGTCAACATGAGCTCAAGCTATTTCTGTATGCCCTCGAATACCCCAGGCGGGACAATGGCTTCTTCTGACGCGATCCGCGCTGACGTCGTTACAAAGGGAAGTCCTCATTTCGGAGTCCATAGCAACACCTGGTAACCGGGAGTCTCCGGGTTCTGCTTGGCAGACGGAATACGCTAGAATTAGAGGTGAGTGTGTGAGCAGCGCACGCAATGCTGTGCAGCCTTGCAAAGCATCTCGGGATTCCTGTTGACGTCGCGCGCGAACTTCGGATTCGTATCACGAATGCTGAGGGCCGAATCGAGGCGTTAGCGGTGGTCATCGTACACGAGGACTTGGGTATGCATGCGGCTCGAGGGTGGGCTCGCATTCAATAAGCGGAGGGTACCGTGATCAGATTAGATGCCTATGCCTATCAAAGAGGTACGCCACACTTCTTGCTTTACCCCCTACGTCTTTTTAGCGTCCGATTGCTCTGATTTTCCTCATTAACTACACCTATTACCTCTGGAGATGTTTTATGATTTTTCCTGCGCTCGGATAACCAAGATCGCACTCGCTGGCCATTCTCAGTGCGACCAGCAGGCGTGCCCTTGTTCTGACCCATCACCTTCCTTTTGCAGAACAGACTTATCGTGCGACTTCCACCCCACCACCCCATGTTCTAGTCCATCAACGTCCTTCATACAGCTCCCATGC